>JAOEHY010031456.1:0-11673 GCA_025447955.1 Psilopsiagon aurifrons | reverse complement strand
CTGGGGAGGGACTCTTCATTAGGGACTGTAGTGATAGGACAAGGGGTAACGGGTTCAAACTTAAACAGAGGAAGTTTGGATTGGATATGAGGAAGAAATCCTTTACTGTGAGGGTGGTGAGGCACTGGAATGGGCTGCCCAGGGAAGTTGTGAATGTTCCATCCCTGGCAGTGTTCAAGGCCGGGTTGGACAGAGCTTTGGGCGACATGGTCTGGTGTGAGATGTCCCTGCCATAGACAGGGATGATCTTAAGGTCCTTTCCAACCCAACCTATTCTATGATTTGGTGATTCTGTGATTGAACAAGCTGCAGTGCAGGAGGCAAGGGTGCAGTGTGCTGTTAGCTGTACCTTGGGTGCATGTTGATGTTGATAGCTGGAGTTCAAGATCCTCATTGTACACAGGCTGTGTAGACTGTATGTACAGAGGGTGTTACACATCGTCTTTTATTGCTGACACACGTTGGACCATTGACATAAAACCCAAACCAACCACAAGTATTTTATTAGGCTTATGTGTTTTTAAAATTCATTTTAAAAGTATATGAAACAGTTTGATTTATTTCAAAGATGCACACAAAGGAGAGATGTTGCAGAATTCCGTGCCAGCAGCCGTCCCCCCCCGTGTTCACTCCTGCTGCTGCGGTTGTTGCTATTGCTACAGAACTGGAATTGTGGACCCAAGATTCTGCCTTTATTTAAGCAAATAAACCCTGGGTGTATTCAAGTGAGTTCAGGAAGGATCTGTCTTCATTTATCAGAGTTCATGTTGGCCTCTGAGGCATGTGGAACTAGGTTGGCTATAGCATCTGGCAGAGAAGTCACAAAGGGATCCGAGGGCTTGGATATTCCTGAGTGTTGCTGGCTGAAGGAATAGAACTTTACCAGCAGAACCAACTCACTGACCGGTTTTGTCTTTTTAAGAGCATATCAGAAGCACTTCCTTAACAGAAACACTCCATATTGCTTCCTTCTGCCACTACGCTTCCATTTTCAGCCTGGTCTTGCAGCAGCAAGCCAGGTACTTCCCTTTGATTCCTTCCTGCAATCTTGGAACCAGTCCCTCGGGCTGCAGGGGCTGTAACCAGGCATGATTTCCTCCGGATGCTGAGATGGAAAAGAGCAGCATATGGGGACTGTTCTCTTCTGCTGTCCTGCTGGGATGGGTGCTTATTTTGGGAAGCCTTCTCTGTGTTTGCAGAGTCTGTGCCTGCTGTTTCTGTTGGCAGAACCTTTTAGTTTGTTACTGTCCCATGCCAGCTTGCTTAGCCGTGCTTCCAGAGGCACTGTGGGGCTTCAAGTCCTTGGGAATCCTGCTTTGTAACTGTAGGCTGGAGTATCCGGGGGCCTCCAGCATTTTACTTCAGCTGCTTTAAAACACACAGTAACCATGAGGTGGTGGGAGAAGTTTCCAGCCATGCGGGGTTGAGGGAAGCTGTGTCACATCAGTGAGGGTCTATCTGACACCATCAGAACCACCAGCTCTGCTGATGTGATGTGCTGGAGAGACGCAGAGGCAGGAGCAAAAGTGATGCTGTTCCCTCACCCCCTACTTTGCCACTGCAAGCAATAGCATAGGACTGAGAGGGTTTTGTAATGAGTTGGGCAGAGGATGGATCCCTGGAGAGCAAAGGAGGGTCTGCAGAGGAGAGCAGTGAGCTGTTGCTGCATGGGACAAATGCTGTAGCATATTTCTGCGTGCTTGCAAAGAAACAGAAGAGGTGAGGAGTTTCCTGGTCCCATCCATCCCTTTCTCCCACAGCTTTCTTGATGATTTTGCTGCTCTGGGCCAGCTGTAAGGCTGTGCAGCTGCCTGGAACCTGAAATCTTCTCTGGAACCACAAGCTGAGGAGCCCCAAATGGCTGTACATTTGCTCTCTGGGTATCTGCGTCTGCTCACACATCATCTGAGTGCAGCTTCTCCTGAGCTCCAGAGGCTGCCTCCTCGCAGCAGTACAGCTGTAAGTTTACAGGCACACGATCTCTGGGGAGTGCATGTTCTTACATGTGTTTGAGGGTGAGCATGAACACAGAGAGCCTAAAAATACCCTCTCAGGAGCCTCTGAACCCTGCTCCAGGCTTCAGTTCTGAACAGGGAGCTAGTTGCAGCTCTGGTGCCTCGGGCACGGGCGTGCTCTGCTCTGGAGCGGGAGCATTCCCAGGTCTGCCGAGGTGGGAGGTGATGGCAGCTCTGACAGCAGTTACTCAAAGGCCTCGGGTGAGTCCCCTGAATGGAAACCGGGATCTGGGACGATCCCTGGTGTCAGTGACACAGTGAGTGACTGCTGAGGCCATTGCTAAAGCAAGTGGAGATGGACAGAGATACCCCTTGACCCTAGTGCTTGCATGGCTGGTGGAGCAGCTCCTTCCTGGCGGCTTCAGGGGGTCCTTTAGGTGCTGGTGAATGTGGCCACATCTTCGTGAGCAGCCAACTACAGCATCTCCCTGTGCTGTTGTCAGCCATAGTTCTTTTCATGGGGACTTCCCGCCTGCTATTCCTTCCTTGTCCATGGGTATGTCTTCAGCAGAGCCAAGCCTGTGGAAATAGAGAAGTGCCAGCTGGCAGTGCGACCTTCCCGCAGGGTGGATGTGCTGCAGCACCGTGCCATGGCCCCGCAGGCAGCTCCGGCTCCTGCCAGGGCATCGCTTGCACCTGAAGCCAGCACAGGGCTGGGGGAGCTGCCGGTGAGGAGCAGCATGAATGTGCCTTTGCTAAAAAGAGCGAGGCAGGGATGCGCCCTGTGTGCTTTCCGACGGGTTTTCGATGTCGTTGAGGGCTGCACGCGGGTTTGGATGGCAACGTTTGGATGTTTAGGGTACGTTTTTCATTGCTATTCCCTCGCTGGGCTGTGCAGGGCTGAGCGCAGGGGAAATGAAGGCACTCGAGGGAGACTGCAGCCGGCGGCCACGGGGAGGAGACGGAGGACCAGGGATGCGGGAGGAGCGTCTAGCTGGGGGGGGCCTCGCCTCAGCGGAGGGCGGGGGAGCCGTGTCCATCCCTACCCGAGCACTCGTCGCCTTTCCCTGTTTATCCCAGGTTTCTGCCTTCACTGTCCCAAGGTCTCGCTTGCTATCAGCAGTACGGGGCCAGAGCGGCATAGGATGGAGGGCTGGGAGCAAGGCAGCCCGTGGGACCTGCTCCGCGGTCCCTCTCCCTGGTCCAGCCTTTGGGGGAGGATCCTGCACGCACATTTCAGCCTCTGGACAGGGGGACAGGGTTTGAATGCACTGGATGCCCTCCTCGGAGCTCTGGTGATGTGGTTCACAGGGATGAGGTTTGGTGCGAGGCAGGGTTTATGCCCTGTCCTTTCTCACCCAGTTCCTAGAGGGCACTGGGTGCCCAGGGCAGGAGCTGTGAGGGCAGATCCCATGTCCCCTTGTGGGGTGGCAGCAGGACACTACCAGGAGCGCACCAGCCAGGGCCTGCATGTGTCCTTTGGCCCTGGGACTTGCCCAGTGTCCTGGTGCCTTCACATGCTGCCTCGTGCTGCTGTCCCCAGCCTGCACCCCGGCCGGGGGGCACCAGTCTCTGCCAGGGGAAAGAGATGGTGTTTTGTTCCCTGGCTCGATCCTGCCCAGGGGCTGATTGTGCACACACAGCGCCCTTTCAGCATGGGGAGAGGAGAACGATGGCATCTGGGAACGCAAGGAATAAAGGGCCCCATTGATGCTGCCTTCAGCCCCACGGGTTTCTGTGAGCTGGGGCAAGGCTGGGGAACAGCCACAGTTGTGCACTGGGCCAGGGTAGCAGCAGTGCATGAGGTACACCTCCCCTGGCCAGGCTGCGTGGAGGAACAGAGTGGGATTTGGGCTCGAGCCCTGTTTAGGAAAAGCGCTAAAAGTCCTCTGGCCATGGGTAGGTAACAGCCTGCTGGTGCTCAGCCTGCCCTGCTGCTCCGTGGGCACCTAGCCGTGCCTGAAGTCTGTCTCATGGGAGCAGTGCTGGGATTGGGAGCATCCCTCCATGGTCTAGCTCCCCTGGATGCTCCTGAGCACAGTTCCTGGGGGAAATTGCCAAGAGAAGCAACATTTGAACGGGTAATTTTTGGCCAAGTGCTGTGGAAACGTGCATCTAAGAGTAGTGGTGAGTCAGGGCAGAAAGACACCCGGCGATGACCCCCCGTGCACCAGCACTGTGCAAACCGTCAGTGACCCTGCAGCAAATGGCACGCAACCACCCACAGAGTGCGTGGACAGGACATGTCGGGCCCTGCAATGAAGTCCGCCCTCGTGCCTAAACAAGACTGTCCTATTTCACACAAGGCTCTCTGCAAGCAAGAGAATAGCTCATTCTGCGTGGCTCTGGGTGTACTTGTACCACGTGCGTTGTCTGATGGGAGCCCCTGAGCTTTGCTTGAGTCATGCCGATGGGTTTTGCTGTGGCTATGCTGTAGGTGCTGTATTAGGAGATGCTGTCACCATGGAGGCTGGGTATTCACATCACCAAACACAAGCAAGCGGCTCCTACAAGGCTCCAGCTTTTCTCTGGGTGCCTGGAGGACAAACAGAGGTTTTAAAGGCTCTCCAGCTGCGAATGAATTTTGAAGGCAGGGTTATGAACGCAATGGCTGGGATGGAAGTGATGGGTGGACAGAGTCCTATGGGCACTGTGCGCTGCTCCTGTGGGATCCTCTCCTCTGCAGCCTCCCCTTCCCTCCTTTTTCCTTTGGTGAAGGGTGGGAAAGGCAGCAGAACAAATGGACACAGACGTAGCTCTCGTTCAGAATGATCTTAATTTTAATTTATTTTCTTTAATTTTTATAAAATACACCTTGTAAGATAAGTCTTTAAAAACTTGCTCCTTTTTATTGCTTGTTAACAAGTTGAAATTCTAGATCAGAAATGAAGGAAACACTTTCAGTCAATTAACTCTTTCTGCGTGCGTGTGTGTGTGCACATGTGTGCGTGTGTGTGTGTTTGGGGTCTGGAGGCAAGGGTGGGAAGGGGGATCTGGTTATTTCTGTTAAATGGATACCACAAAAACCCCAGCAAGCCCCCAAGGGAGATGGCGTTGACATGGGCTGGTTTCAGCCCACCCTGCCATCCCTCCTGGGCATCTCCCCCCTCCCCAGCCCCTGTGCGTTGGTAGCCTGGCCAACCTGTTTCAGCATTCTCAGCGGCAAGGATCCTTCAGAATGCTCTGCTCAGCAGATCTGCTCCTTTATCCTTGCCCCTGCTGAAACCAGCTCCTAACAAAAATATACTATTACTACAGACCAAGATAAAAAACAAATCCATACGAGATGGAGCTACGCTGCCACTGAAAGTAGTTTCTCCAATAAATTAACACAAAGATTAGCGTTAAGGAGAGGCGGGGAAGAGCAAACCAAAACGCCAGTTGATGGGGAGGACTGCAAACAGCGCTTTGGTGGGACTGGCTGGACCCATGCTACCCGCTCAGAGGGCTTTCCTCCAGCTGCCATGGGGGAGAGGTTGTGTCCACCAAATCCCTCGCTCTGCTGCCCTGCTGCCCTGCTCCATGGGAAAGCACTGAACTGGCACCAAAGGGTTGCAGAGGCATGCTTCCACCCCATGGCCCCCAAACAGCTACCTTTCCTTCCCTCCTCAACTCTTCCATGGGTTTCAGCAAGATGCTGCCAGTCCCTCCCGCCCTGGCAGGCAAGAGGCAGTTGTCCTGACTTGCAGGAAACACAGGGGAAGAAGGCGACAGAACAAGGGAAAAGTTAGGTTTGAGACGGGTGAGGAACAAACCAAGCTCTCCGACGCAGCGGAGGTTAGAAAGCAGACATCACCCCAAAGAGCACCATTGTGAAAGGACGGGAGCGAGTGGCAAGGCGCAGTCCAGAGGGTTCTCCCCTGCCTGCGGAGGGACGGCTCTGGCTTTACACTCCCAGGGCATGGCACAGAGATGTCCCCTCGGTCAAAACTATCTGCTGCCTGGAGGGTAAAGCCAAGAGTCCCCCTTGTCTACAGAGACACCAAACGCCTTTAGGCTTTAATAAGAGCAGCTGCGTTAGGGCTTTATTAGCATTGGGGTCAGCACTCTCTTCTCCGCAGTGGGAAGATCCTTGCCCTGAACTCCCTTTGCCTTGGCTGCAGCAGGTAATTGGGGGAAGTTCATCTTTCTTTGCTAAGGGAAAAATAAAAATCCTTCTCTTACTCTCCATCCATGGGTGGCGACAGCAGACAGCTCCAGGAGAGTCTCTAGCAATGGTACCAGGACTGGGCCAACTTCCTTTTCTCTCTAGGTAGCCTCTTGCTACTCATGGAGCAACCTACACAGATTTCCTCCTCCCAAGAGCATGAAGGCCTTTGCTCATCCCTAGGCAACATCGGGACACTGGAGTAAGTCCCTCCTCTTCTCTAGCTGGGCCCCTAGAGCGAACCGGTTACGGATGAGCAGAGAGAGAAAAGTGCATGAAGAGACGTCCATTGGTGGGAAGCTCTCCTTCCTGGTCACGCTCGGCAGGATGGATGCGAGGGAGGAAGAGGAGAGGAGTCAGCGGTGGAGGCAGAGTTAACGAAGGAGACCTGGTGTCGGGTGGCTGCAGTGTTAAAGCCTCGGGGTTAGAGGAAAGAAGGGCTTTTGTCTGGCTGGGCTCCACCGCACGGGCTAGAACTTGGTGCCTCGGCCCATCAGCTTGAGGACGGCAAAGTTGTAGGTGGCGGCAATCATGAAGGTGAGCTGTGGGTGGGAAGAGAGTGAGCGAAGGGGCACAGGGTGAGATGAAGCTCCCATGGGCAAGGAGGGCAAGAGGCTGGGCTCTGTGCTGGGGTACACCAGACGTGGCATCCCCCAGCCCCACACCCCAACAGGGCAGTTTTGGAGCCCCATGGCCCTGCTGCACCAGGGAGGACATTGCAGTGTCTCATCACCGGTGTAAAGCAAGAGGAGAGCCAGGGAAAGGCAGGGGACAGGCAGCGGGACCCCTCCCTGGTGCTCTCCTAAAGCTTCTCTATATCCTTTCCAGCAGCCACCTCTACCTTCTTATAGCCTGAATTCACCGTCTGCACTTATGTGCCAGAGAATGACACGAGCACAGGCTCTGTCACACCCATGCCCGCCACCTCCGATGTCCTCTGCCCCCACTTCCTCGTAGGGCGGAGGAGAGCGGCGGGGCAGGAGGAGCACTGACTCACCAGTGAGACCAGCGTGGCGGCTGCCCCCACAAAGGCTGCGATGAAGAGGTGGAAAGTCATCTGGAACTGCAAGGGAAGAGCGGGGTGAGCTCCTGGGGCTGTGCGCACCGGCTGGGGAGCACGGTGCGGAGCCCGCCCCAGGGGGGAGCACACACGGGGTGGTGGGGGGATGCTCACCTCGCTGGTCTTGCAGATGGAGAGCAGGTTGGAGCCACACACCTTGCCGGGGAAAGCGTTCCAAGGCAGGACGCCTGTTGGGAGACAGGGAGCCAGGTGAGCCAGGCACAGCATCCCGCAGTCACACACGCACCAGTGTTTAGGGGCTCTGTAGCGGTTCCCCCTGCTTGATCCCAGCCTTATCTGCCCCGGCCTTCTCTTCCATTCCTGATCCTCTGCTTTGACCCTTCTGGGCAGTGAAGCCGGCACTCACCATACATCCTGGCATCCGCACACAGGGTGCCAATGCTGGCCGAGGTCTTGCTGGGGTTGGCAATGGACTGGCAGGTAGTCCAAGTGTTAAAGTAGATGTAGACGGGCACCGCAGAGCAGGCGAAGACCAGGAGCCAGATGATGGTCAGGACATAGGTAATGCCCACAAACTGCAAGGGGCAGCAGAAGCCAGGGCAGAGCCGTGGTTACCGAGCAGGCAGGGACACGGACAGGGGAGCGCGAGGGTCCCCAGGCAGGACAGAGCATAGGGCAGGCAGGGGACAGAGATGCTGCCTGCAGCTGTCTCTGCACCGCCGCCAAACCCGGCATGTCCCCAAGCAGCCAGCACGGAGCAGCGGCAGAGCCGTGCTCCCTACGGCTCTCAGGGCCAGCCCCAGCCCCAGGTTGGGTACATGTGTGTGGGGTGACCTGTGCCAGCAGGACAGCTGCCACATCCCATGGAGTGGGGGATAACCGTGGCCAGGCAGGGTTTGGCTTCTGCGGGAGGGCAGCTGCCAAACCCACCTTGGTGTGTAAATGGGGCTTTCCTGCCCTCCCTCCGTGTGCCACCCCAATGGGCCCTCAAGGGAACCGCAGCCATCCTCCTCTGCTCCCCCAGGCCACGGGCTCCATTTGTCACGGTCCCCAAGCACGACAAGAAGACAACCCCAGGGGCAGTAGGTGCTGGCACCGTGAGGATGCTCATGGCTCTCCCCAGCAATGCTTAAACACGAAGCAGATGAATGTGGCCATTTGGGCTGCTTTTGGTCCCCAGGGGCCACGGCAAGCCTGAGGGAGGGTGTCCAGGCTGCGCTTCCCTTTGGGATACCCCCAAAAACCGGACGTGTCCTGCCCTTTGCCCACGCTGCGCGTGGTGAACCCGCTGCGGGCGCGCGAAGGGGTGCCAAACCCCGGTTAAGATCACCTTGTCAGGATGTCCTAGCCACTTTCCCAAACACTGACACACCCGCTGCAACGAGTGAGCTCGCTGGGGGCCTCGCGCTCCCCTCCCTTTCGGGCCCCCAGTTACCGTTGCGCTGAGGCCCTTGCCGCAGATGGTGGTCCTGTAGTCCCCGAAGATTTGCCGGACGGCGCCGGTGGTGTAGAAGCCTTCGGCCAGCAGCAGGGCTCCATAGAGGAAGAAGAAGGAGGCAGTGCCATAGATGACGTATTGAAAAGCGTGGATGCTGCCGGGGAGAGGAGTGGGCAGGGAGCTCAGCCCTGCATGCAGCATGGCCAGCACGACTTACCCTGCCCATGCCAGCCCCGGGTACCAAACTGCAGGGGAAAGCCACAAGAGCTGGGGCAACACTGTGCTGAGCAAGACTGTGGGCCACTGCCAGCTCCCTCATGCACTCTATACCTACCCATGCAGGGGTCCAGCTCTAGCCAGGGTCAGATAAAAGCATGAAACACAAACAAGTCACCTCGGGACTTGTTTCATGCAGCTGCAGCACTGGCGCATGGCAAATGCAACCTGGGCTCCCCATGGTGAGAGCATCATTCTGGCCAGACACCTCGTCCTGCCACAGAGCAAGGCAGATGCGAGGGGCTCTGATGCACTGCAGCAGGGTACTTACACTTCGATGAGATACTCGTAGTCCTGGTAGTTTTTGGAGAAGTAGGTCTCAATGAGCTGCTCGGTGCCTGTGAGGGCTTCATGCCCACAGCCACAAAACAGCGCTACCCCAAAGAAGCACAAGCCAGTGGCAACCAGCGAAGCAAAGGGTGCCCCGATGAGACATCTGGCACAGCACTCGAGCAAACCTAGAGAGAAGAGCAATGAGGTGGGATGGGACTGCTGGGATGGGGAGTGCTCAGGAGCAGGCAGGCACGGCAGGGGGAGGGAAACAGCTTGAAGGGAAACCCAGAAGTGGTTCACTGCAGTACTGGAGAGCCAAACCCAGCAGCTTCACCAAGAGCTCTCCAAGCAGCGGTGCAGCATCACACCCCAGCAGGGACAGGGGTGACAGCAGCACTGGGGCTGTGCAGCTGCTCCTGGGTATGAGGTGGACGGGGAGCTGAGGTGAGCCTGTCTGACCCCCAAGAAATGAAGTGGAAATACAAGGTGATGTAGCACGATGCCAGTGGGACCTAGCAAACAAGCTGCTAATGGGCTCCCTGCTGCTGGCACAGGGACAGGGAGCAATGCTGGGCAACGTCGACACCAGCATTTTACTTTTGGCCTTGAAGACGGAGGGGAACACAGCACCTCCAGAGAGACGAGCCTAATGGAGACCCAGCAATGTACCCTGGCACGGGACAGGGTAGGAGGAGGTGGTATTCACCGCAGGCACCCTGCGCTTCTGCAGGGCACTTGTCCCCTCTTGCAGCGCCCTGAGGGCAGCTTGGGCTGCAGCAGCCCCGTTACGCAAGCAGATGTGCTTCTGGAGAGGAGCCGCTTTAGTTCTAGCACATGTGTAATGGATTTAGTCCTCCAGGACAGATACTTGGCAAGAGGGCTCATGTACCAGTATGCTGGTAGGGAAAGTGAGAGTAGGGGCCAGTGTGCCCCTTGGGTTGCCTAAAATGCTGGAGTGTTTTCTGCAGTAGGACAGTGTGAACCTGCTCCTTCTGCATGTCAGGTCTCTGATGTGCAGCATCATTAGCTCAGGGTCCTGATGGACTGGGTTTGGAGGTGCTCAGCCAGCAGCTCTCCTACCTGGTTTGGGGATGAGCAGCCAGGTGGGTTTACACCAGCATCTGGCTCTGGAGCATCAGTTTGGCTCTAACCTGCAATAAGCTTCTGCCCTGGCTGTGCAACACCTCTGCACAGGGATTCAGCTCCCCTTCCCCAGCGTGCAGGCTCCGGCATTCCACTGTCCGGGGCACAGCGGCTGCCCGGGAACATCCCATCTGTACATAGCGTTTCTTGCTTGAATGCCAAAACAGGCACTCATGGGAAGCGTTCCCAAACCCACGCTCCCTCCACGCATCCCACAGTGCTTATCTCCTCCGTCGAAGGACAAGAAGCAAGCCATGGGGTCCTGGCCAGCAGCGCCCTCCCCTCCCCACAGGGAGCAAGGTCAGTGGTGGCACCGAGGACAAAGGGGGATTGTCCTGGCACCGCCACCCCAGTGTGCAGAGAGCAAACAGGGAACAAAGGCAGCGCTATGGGGAGCGCTGGAACCCCTCCCGCTTGTTTGCCTTGGACAGGGCAGGTCCAGGGGGGTCCGCTCCTCCTGACCAGTGCTGCTCCCTGAAACCTCACTGGACCCACGGGAATGGCCCTGCACCCCCTGGACCCACGGGAATGGCCCTGCACCCCCAGCAGGGTGCTGGCTCACACGTGCCTGGGTTCACGCTGGTTTATGGCCACTTGGGAAGTGGCGTGGAAGGTGCCCTGGGTCTGGGCATGGTGAGTGGCCCAAGTCTGGGGAGTTCTGTGCATCCCGGGATGCCACAGCTCAGCCCCTCCAGCTTTGGGATCTGAGCTGGGGAAGCCTGGAGAGGGGAAGGAAAAAGAGAAAGAGCCCCTGTGCTGCACAGTCCTGGGCCTTGCACCCGGGCTCAGCTGCTGCTGGAACCAAACAATAATACACGGCAGACAGGAGGAGGAGGAGGCAGGGCAGCCCATGGGACCCCCGGGAACAGAGCACCCCGATGCACTGCGGGGGTATACCAGTAGCTATTAGCTCCGGTGTATCCATAGGGAAGCAGAGGCACAAGGAGTGCCTCATCTCTCATCTCTCCATCCCCTGTGGCGAGGGCTTGGGTGGGAAGGCACTGGGGATGGCATCTGTCCCCACAGACAGCACATGGGCTCACAGCGATGGAAAACCGCTTTGGGAAAGAGTCCCCATCGTGCCCGAGCATCATCCGCATCGGCTCCCATGGCCAGCGCGGCCACACCGGCGCCCCCAGGACCCGACTGCTGACAGAGAGAAGTTCCAGGGGTCCCTGCAGCGGGACCCCAGAGCCGCCACCAACCACCCGCAGCCCATACTCACCCATGGCGCTGGACTTGGTCAGCTCCCCCGACCGCCTGCTCGGCTGCCTTGGTGCGGTGCCTTGGAGCCCCCCTCCTGCCTGGTGGTCCCTCGCACTGTATTTCCCCTTCTGGGTGCCTGTCCCGCTCTCCAGCAAAGAAAAGGGCTCTGTGAGTGACAGCCACCCCCCTTAAAGGGACAGAACCCGCCCCTGCC
>JAOEHY010031454.1:4340-16476 GCA_025447955.1 Psilopsiagon aurifrons | reverse complement strand
TACTGTAAGGGTGGTGAGGCACTGGAATGGGTTGCCCAGGGAAGCTGTGAATGCTCCATCCCTGGCGGTGTTCAAGGGCAGGCTGCACATAGCCTTGGGTGATATGGTTTAGTGGGAGGTGTCCCTGCCCATGGCAGGGGGGGTGGTACTAGATGATCTTAAGGTCCTTTCCAACCCTAACTATTCCATGATTCTATGATATGGAATACACATGCAATTTATAAAATTAAAATATATGCAATATATCAAATTGCTTTTTGATAAAAGCAATTTTGTAAATTTAACAAAAAGAAATAACTTCAATGTGTGTAGAGCACAGGGCTTCAACTAACCATTACATTTACATTAGTGAATTTTAAATTCTCCTGTCTGCTCACTAACCGAATTCTCTGATTCACTTTCCATCACATACTAGTTCTTATATTTCAAACAAACAAACTGGGAGGAACAAGGCTTAGCCGGTAAGCACGATTTCCATACATTTACACACCCTTCTCCCTCCAATACCCCTTCAATAAACTAAAACAAGCTTACAGATTGCCTGTACAGCACAGAACACTGAAGCAGGATAAATATAAAAAAAAGCCAAATCAACCATCAGTTTCAGTTGCCACCATATTCATAGTGGCATCTGACAATTAAATAGATATACAGATCTGAACTGCTACACAAAATCACCCACACCATTAAAACTGTACCACCTTCCTAATACAACATACCAATACTCTCTAGTGGTGCTAAAGGAATGACATTTGGAAAAATCACAACAAAGACATGACTGTCTTCATGTCAGACCTGAAATGTACTGAAGTGGGTCAAAACTTGCAAGACCCTAAGTGTCAAGAGACCCCTAAACATTAGCCCTTCATGATGTACCAATAGCCTCTTCTCTGCAACAGAGATTACTCTGTTCTTATCTGTGACCTTTATTTCAGTGTTTTCTGCTTTTACCTAGCTCAGCAGCTATTGGTTTTATGTTCTGCTCCCAGGAAATCCCAAATGCGACAAGAACTTTTAACTGATTAATTATTTGGTACTGTTGCTTGTTTTGTTGTTTTTTTTCTTCTCCATATTCACCTAAAAGGGAACTGGAAATTGTAGCAGTTCTAACACTAAAAGAGAGCTTTCAAGGTCCCACCACCAGCAATCTCCAGTATCACCAACAGAGCTTGGAAGCCATGTGTCAGCTTCCTTCAGCCAAAAACACACCATTCGCTGTATTGCCTAGCACACAGTTCAGTTGAGGCCTGAACCAGAATGCCAGGCAGGCAGGTATTCAACAAGCAAACTTGGTTTTAGGAAAAACAGCAGTGCAAGAGATATTACATGTCTTGAAAGCAAAAGAAGCAAATGGCTTCCAAGCAGAGACCACTTTGGTTTAGCTGTCAGCTGTATCTTCATCAGTACCTGCTTTTGCTCAGTTTGGTACCAAGCAGTGTTACTCAGGAAAAGGAGATGTAGTCAAAACAAACATTTATTTGCCCTTCAGTCTGCATCAGAATTGGCACCAAGCCCTGAACAGTCTCCCTCTTCCTCGCTACTGTGAGAAAGCTACCAAAAGGGACCTTCCCTTCCCATCTTCTGCTGTTGGCCAAAGAAACAAAAGGTACAGAAACAGAGAGAACAGGAAGAGACTTTTGGATGTGTAAAATATCACTGAGCAGGAAAATAAGGTTCAATGGGTAACATTTAACAAGCGCCCCAAATTCTCCTCTTGTCACAGCTGTATATTTGAGGTTATTACTCACCCACTGTTAACAGTTCTCCAGTATTTTGTGAATCCCAGACAAAAAACCCTCTCAAACCTACAATTATTTACAGTTGCAACCTGCTCAAATGTACATCACATTTTTCTGAAAATTAACAAATTAAAGCCAGTAATATATCTCACATTCCAGGGTTGCCATTTAACTCTCAGTGCCACAAGTTCTCTAGTGCCTCCCGAAATACTTTCTAGTGGTGCTAAAGGAATGACATTTGGAAAAAATCACCTGTGTGCTGATTGATAGGAAAGCATCCTTCTGAAGATTTTCACAACCCAGTTGGATGCAATTGAAGTCAGCCCTCAGAAAATAAGGAAAGTCGTCTTCGTGACCAAACATGCTCACTAAATGCTTCTGGCTATGACATTATTTCATAATTGACACATTATACACAAGCACCTCAAGAAAATATCTTTTTGTGTATGCCTGGATTACACAGCTATTTATACCCAGTGCTTCTGCAGAGCCTTCCCAGTGCTGCACAAAGCTCTTGAAGAAAAATGGCAAACTGATCATTTCAGATGATAGGGGTTTTTTTGTGTTCAATATTTTTAATGCTAAAAAACCTGTACCTCAACATGGTCTTTAATCTAATCCTTACCCTGAACAATTTAAGTACATCCATATTAATCTATTAGATGCTTTTCCACACCACACCTATGGCACTGCATAAATTACTGTAATTTAAATGAATTACTACTTGAAATTCTCATTTGGTAAGAAACATGCAGTGTTACAAGGCACTGGAAAGAAAAATGTGCACTAGGGTAACTAAGTTTTATAACACAGTATATCTAGGTTCTCATAAGCCAGCTATTCTAAATAGTTAAAGGACAAGAATATTGGACCGATCACATAGAACATGCATCAGTATGTCCAAGAAATCAATGGCATGAAATTAAATGTACAGGTTTTTCAAATACCTTCCATGCCCATATATGCAGAATACACTTTAATAATGCCAATTACGCTGGCTGAAAAATACTACTGCAAAAGACATTAACCCCAATAGTAATTCTATCTCTGCCCTGGATAACTTCATTTTTCTCTTTAGATGCCTAATCTGCTGAAACACACTGAAGAAAAAGAACTTGGGGTGGAGGAGAAAGAAAGAAAGAAAACAAAAACCAAACCACCCCAAGTTCTATTGTTACATTATTCTGCACATTACTACTGCTTAACAATGACTTGTTTAAGACTGCACATTTCAACTACCTAACAGTAAAGAATGAAAAGCTTCTTGCTACAAGCTAAAAAGAAAGTCTTTACCATGCTCCTTGAAGAGCTCATTTTCACATTACTCAGGCTTCATTATGCTGAATCAATATTCGTTTAGTCACTGGGGTTATTGACATATTTTAAAATAAAAGTATACCCTTCAGCTACTGCACTCATTACGGGTAATTTGTCTTGTCAGGGAGCAGGGAATATTATCCCAGTCTTTCAGGGGCTGACAGCCCATGGAAATACCTCCCCTTGGTTACAACTGTAAATAATTTTAAGGTAAAATATTGAAAAATCAATGACTGTTTCCTGCAATCTGTCACAAACAAATCAATCATAATCTGCACAGCCAGAGAGTTTGATTTGAAGGAGATGAGAGCAGATGTAATTCTTGGCTGGAATCTCTCATTTCAAAAATCACATCACATAATGGTGTCATCATTTAAACACTTAGCAGTCACTGCAACTACCACTCATAACATTTAGTTGGACAAAACCACAAGGAAGAGGAAGAGAAATACCACTGCTGTTATGTAAACAAACACTTGATTTAAATGGTTGCAATGTTAGCAGATTTCACAGATCTAACAGCTAGGCTTGTCTCTTCACTGAAGTCCAAGATGCTTTTTTTGCTCAATGGAAGACTGTCTATAAATTAGCTTCTTAAAATGAAAAGCGTTTTAGAAGAAAAGTAGGCTTCACAAAAGGTGGGCATTAATATCTGGTACTAACACTGCTTCTAAAATATTTCCAGTTTGTTCACTCCAAGCCGCTCACAAGAGAACTACGCATCAAATTCTCAAGAGATTACGAAAGGAGAATTATCTGAGCTACCTTTGTCTTTTTAAGAGCAATAAAGTATTTCAATGCTTCTTTGTCCTCTACATATTACATTTCACATCTAATTTTCATTAAGCACATACAGACTCAACTTTAGTGTAGGTAACCACCTTGAAGTACTGCAGAAAGTCATAACCTACATAAATTAATTTATAATATATTTTCAACTTGCACTCAAAGAGATTAACTGTTGTATATGGAATTACATCTGTATAAAGGATCAATTTATACATAAAGAATTAACTACTGTGCAGTCAAAATGCTATAAACTGATCTTTGTAAATGTGAATAATTTGTGTAAAACTAATCTATATTTATGGAGTAACAATAATTCTTGGCCTGAAATTATTTCCTCATTTGTCCCCCCACCTCACCCCACATTACATTTTTATCCTGACACGACAGTGCTTGAGAGACTTGTGTGCAGATCAGTCAAGACAAAAACGCAGCGGACAGAATGAAAGTGTTCAACTGCAACCATAGGCCTAAGCCTGCTCTCCATGCACAAACCAAATTCCCAAATGTTCATGGAGTGTTTCACTCCAGAGTCTATAACCTGAGCTCTTAATCTTTAACATGCAGAGCCTGTTATCACATATTCATTTTAATCACATTAACCTTACCAACTCATATTTCTCAACATTTATCTCACAACTGTGAGACTAAGGAAAAAATGAAATCAAAAAGGTTAAATTATTTTCTCTTTTCTTGGGGAACAAAAAAAAAAAATCCCTTAATACTGTTTTTAAAAATGAAAGAATACAGGATACTGTACATCCAAGTAAACCTCTCCAAGGTTTACCTTCCTTTAAAGCAGGCTTTAAGACTTTTCATCTTCTACATGGAAAACACACCTCTAATTCTTCATTGATGCACATCAAAACCACTACTGTTTGTAACAGCTGGACAGATTCTGATTCTTAGCAAAATAAACTACAAAAAAAAAAAAAGAGAAACTAAATTCCTAGCCCAGAGGAAACCATTCCTGCCTTAAAGGATAACTAAGTGCAGGAAAACTGCAAATGCCAGCCATGAAGTGAATCGGCTTATCCTGGGGAAAGGCCACTCTATTGTGAAAGAAAGCAGGAGGAGGCAGAGGGTGAGTAATCACTAAAAACAAGAGTAGCTCCTAGAAACAAGCTGCAGTACCTCACTTCCTCCCTGGATGAGATCTATAATGAAGCTATCTGATGGAGAAACAGCCTCAGGCTCATCAACCCTTTTAAATCTCCTCACTGGCCAACTGACACTCACAGAGGGAAGACCCTGCTTACTACATTAAGCCTTTCTGGAGGGAGAAGTGGTGTGCCATAGTGAACATGTCGGCATCCTTCCCCAGTGTCATTCCCCTGAGCTAGGTTGTTATATCTCATGACAATCACCTAATTAGTTGGGTCAAAAATCACAGAAGATAGAAGAGATCCATTCTTCCTACATGCCAGTTCTCCTGTTTGTAAAAACGAAGGCAATGACTCTTCCCCTCCATTGTAAGGCACTTAATAAATGTTAATAATAATTAAGCCAGTCACATCTCCCAGACAACACTGTCAGATCCTTTCTTGCAATATTTGAGAACTACTGGGCTCAGGAGGGAGCTCCCACAAGTCCCGATAGAAAAAGACTCACAAATTCCATCCTTAGATACAAGAGGTCTCAGAGGGCTGTGCCACAGCAGACATTTCACAACTGCTCCTGACAAGGGAAGCCCTAAGAAGAAAGAGCAGCACATGCTGTGGCACTACAGATGCTTATGCTCACAGGTCAGCACTATGAGTGCTAGTTTCTGCTGGACAAAGTATTAAGATGCTGCAGCAGCTAAGGCAACTGTGAAGTCTTTCTGGTTAAGAAGTTGAACTAGCTTCAATTTCTTGAATGAAAAGTTATTTTTCTTCATTTCATCTTTCTCAAGAAACAAAAGAACTAAGGGTTATGGAAAGAGCTGAAAAAAAAACACTGGCTTAAAAAAAATCTAGCAGCATTTCTTCTAGTATCCAGCTTTCTGATTTACTGCTCTCACTCATTCATTTAAGCCACTAGTGTATGCACATTTATTTAATGCAGCTGCACATGACTACTGAACAATAAAGCAGTGCAATATTACATCATGCAGTACTATTGATATTACACTATTATCAATACTCTACCTAATGAATTTTGTAAAGTTTTCATGTTTGGCTGTTTCAGAAAGAAGAATCCTGCTTTGAAATAGCTGCTGCCTTCCAACTCTGTTCCTCCCTTCTTCAGCAATGCTTAGACCAGTTTCACTAAGCTCACCTAGAGAGGATGGAAAAGAAAGAAAAACAATTCTTACAATGCTTGTCATCTGCACCACATGATTTTCTTCACAGAAATGGGACTAAAGCTGACGTATCTGGAAACATTATTTATGCACTGTGTTAGACAGAACCCAATACCTGCAAAGGAAAGTGCCAGTACTGTCATGCCTTACTTAAGGAATCATAGCATACACAAAACAAATTACTTACCGTTAACTCTGAATTGGATTTAATATGGTTAAAAGGAGCCACAAGCCCAAATACATTCTTGCTTTGTATGAGGTCTCTTCCTGCACTCAGGTGGGTGCAAGATAGGAGGGACTGCTGGATTAATTTTCCCCACTGTGGACCTCGCTGCTTCTGCTCATGTGCAACCTATAAAGGCAAAAAGTGGACATATGGAGAACAAGGAAATAGACCAAAAAGAGAGTGCCACTAATTTAGATAGCAGGTTTCTCTCACAAATGAGGATTACAGGTTGAACAATGCAAGGGTTTCTTCACTCACTGATCTATAGTGTTTGTTAAATCCCACAGGCACCATATTAGGACCACATCCCACTGATCTGAGTTCAGTTCTGCATTTTTGGAGAGATGCACCAAAACCAGTTGCCTATAGACATCAAAGATCTGTGGAATATGGAAATTTAATGGCATTTTGCTAACAAACCAGTAAGAGCTTTAATAATTTGCTTTTGCTCAAAAGCACAACAGTCTAACAAATTATGTATGGGCACCAATTTAAATCTGAACATTTCTGAGGAAAGCAGAGGGTCGCAGTTAGGTAAACAGAGGCACAGAGGTTACAGGAACAGATTTGGGCCAGAGAGTGCCAGAAACTGAACAAGAAAACAGGTCTGGGATTCAGGATTCCTAGATCTTTCCCTACTACCAAGCCTTCCCATCATCTTACCAAGTACAAAAGCCTCCCAGAGCTTCTGCAACTTCCTCTCAGACAGCTATCTGGGTGGCCTAAGGTTAAATTTTACTCACGGACACAGTAGCATGGTATATACCACAGAGGGTATCACCTGAGTTTTAACTGAAGCAAGAAATGAAAAAATTAACTAAACTTCAGAAACAGCAAAGAGAAAAAAATACCTTTAAAATATCTTTTGAAACCTATGCTCTACAGAGCTGCTCTCTTCCCAGGAGGTATTTATGGATCCTAATGCCTACAGAAGGCGGGAGAGGGTAAGGCCCTCCCCAGACAACAGCCAGGAAGTCAGCACAAACAAAGTAATTCCTGCACCGTCAATATCATAAAGAAGTTGTAGGCACCTTTTTATAATGACAGAGTACTCTTAATAAAAGCTTCAAGCAGGTTTTATAGCAGCATATTATCCAATGAAACCAGTAATAAACAGCACTGTAGCATTATTTAGTGCAACTCCAATACGCCAAGAGTAGCAACCTCAGTTTTATTTATCACACAGGCTAAAATGTTAGTTCTTGGCTTTACAGTAGCAGCCAAGCCTGTAGTTATTTTATCCCAGCATACTGCCATCTGGATATTGATACTTTGCTATGGGATATGAAAGAAGAGCACAGTTACCTAATAGAGCTTAATTGAAAACAGAGGACCTACATAACACACCACGCATTATTCTATACAAAATTAAATCTGAAAAGCACAAAAAGATCTGTGGATGTCAGCAGAGAATATTTCAGAAGTAAATGCTGGGTTCTTGATCTGTGATAGAAATGCTGAGAAATACAGTGAAAAAGAAGTGCTTATGGAAAGAAAAAGATAGGTTTTGCTTTGCTGATAAAAAAAAAATAGCTCAGGAAGAAGCATCTCCTTGTGAAGGAGTAGGAGAGTGATCAGTCATAAGTTTATTTGTATAGTAAACTGTTATGATGATCTGCATTCACCTTGAAAGGTCCAAATGGCTTGCTTTTTTCCCAATAATATATACTTAAAAAAAATTAAAATATTATTCTGGCTTTACAAATACATTCACCTTAATCTGCAGAAAACAGCTTCAAGAATCACTCATATCTTCATTACTCACATTAAGGGACAGAAACAAAGAAACTCTAATGAAAATCAGAAATTATGAGCTGTTAAAACAAATATTCTTTGGGTGTAAGGCTACGAAGGCTACCCAGCTTTACATTTCTCCTCAGAGTGGTAATGTTGAGCTCTCGCAAATACCAGTCAGAAGGACTGGAAATACATGTAAGTAAAGCAGATAAAACACAAACCCTTTTTTACGTAACGCTGCTATTTAAAGTCACCCACCTCTAACATCCACACTGGGGATAACATTCCAGCTACAGGAGCTCTCATCACGCTGCAGCACCTGCAGCTGAAAGGGAGTTTGCCACTGTATGGAAAGCTATGGGCACATGCACGTCCCACAGAATGGCATGGGGAACCACAGCCACCCTTTGTGCTGAGGTGCTCCTCTTTCACAATAAGGAGCCAACAGTAGATATGGCTTCCTTTGAGTGAAAAACTTGCTTAGACATGAAAGAGAGCAGGTTTTAATTTTTTCCACTAAACCATTAGAAGAGTCTATTTTCTACATATGTCCACGGAACTTTAAGCAAAACAAACCTTAAAGACATTCTTAACTTAGTCTGTATGATGCCAACAAATTCAAGCAAATTGTACCATTTAAGTTAATTACAGGAAACTATAAGAAAACTGAAATACAGTTTCAGGTTTTCCCATGATATCGTCAAGGTCTTTAGAGTTACAAGTTCAATATAATAACTAGGTGCTTAAAAGACCTGCCAGCTGTGCTTCTGTGTATGGTTTTATTCCACATACTATACAGGTTTGCTGATGCAATTTAAAAAAGAACTCAGACTGATAATCAGGTTTCTTTTATCAGGGAAAAAAAAAAAAAAAAAAGTGACTTTACATAGAAAGGCTTGCTGGAAAAAAAAAATAAAGAAAAAAACCCCAACCAACAAAATCTATCTAAGCTCCCTAATACCCAATTGCTAAACACAGAAGAGTTATTCTAGGTGTTTGAGCTTATACCTTGGTCTCGGACTGAATAGAGTAGTAACAAACAGTAAGTGCAGGCAGAAGAAAGAACAGAATAGCCAAGGGTGTTTTGCAGAGCTCTCCCCAAGATTATTCACCTAGGCTAAGAGCCACCAGCACTTCCACTGCAGAGACTGGCCCTGTAACTCCCAGCACTTCATCCTGAGAAGCAGCAATGTGCAGATAAGGAGGAACCTGCAGGAAAGCGGCCCTAAGTTTTACTGACAGTGCTTCAGTCAGTATTTTAGATGCAGTTTTAGTTCTTGCTCAGCTAATAATGTATTGATTTAACGCAGAAAAACACAAGCCACTCCCTCCTCTTTGCATGCAATTAGTTTTACTTCCATTGTAGTGCAAAGGTGAGAAAAGAAAATCTTTTTCTCTTCATGCGTAATTAAAAAGATGAATAGTCCCATGTATTTATTTTGCTCTGAGTTGTTAATACTTTTAAATATACTGTATAAAACATCTCTTAGCAGATGTTTTCAGCAGCAGTTTCCACTGCCATCTGAGTGTTAGTGTTTTGTTTACAGGGGCACCTTTAAACACAACAGACGGAGAGGGATTATCTTTTGTTTTGTTTTTTTTTTTTTAAAGAGGATTCCCTTTAACATCATATACATGACATCTTGGTAATATATTCACAAATTGAAGCGGAAAAACAAATTACTCAGTAAGTGTCTAAGCTCAGGTATTCTGATAAAGAAATATCAAACAGGTTTTGAAAAAACAGCCTTCTTCTCATCTACTCCTGCAAAAGAAAAAAAGAGTTGAAATGATCTCCTAACGCATCTCCCTTCATAATTCATGCCGAAAGATGACATTTTCTCAGGATCTTAATTAAGATAATGATGAACACCTGTGTAGGCATTCTTTGGCAAGACAGCATTATCCATCATAATCTTTTAAGTACTCTCAAAAAAACCCAACAAAATAATATGATGGAAGCAATCTGTTGCCTCTCTTTGCACTAAGTTTTATGTCTCAGATGCACACCAGAATGATTAGATCTTTAAAGACTGCAATAAACGCAGGATCGTTATATTTTAAAGTTTCATCAGAAAGTAGCTATTAAAGTAATTAAGGCGTATCATACCTAAGATACCCAAGTTTAACTCCATCCACTACAAGCCACCTGCAAACAAAACACAGTTAGAGCCCACCAAGGCTGTACTTTAAAAATACAACTTACTATTATGCTCAAGATCACTCTGCATCTTTTTTTCCGTCCCATAAAGATAATATTCTTAGCTGATCCCTATTCTACATTTATGCACTAATCTATTAAGCTATTTTATGCTGTACCACATTTGTTTGCAAAACCTAAATGAAATTATGCAAATGAAACCAGTGTAGAAAAACTAATATGCAAGTTCAAATACTGCTACACTTTGGGTCGCCACATTTTGTGCAGTCATCTCAAATGCAGGTTCTCCTCGTGTCAAAAACTCTATTGCAGCTCTACTACCACAGTAAGCAAAGATCATTTTAAACAGCTTTGCAGGACCAGTCCAGAAGACTGAAGGCTATAAAAATAATGACTTTAATTATGTATTTATATAAGCTGAATTTAAACTCACAAGCCTTTAATTTAAATACAGCAAAGAGTGCACAACCAGCCTGTAAATCCTATCCATCACTAGGTAAGAACTTAATGCTAAATGTTTCTTCTATTGCATTAATGGTTTAGCTTCCAAGGAATTATGATTAAAAAATATATCAATTACAGAATTTTAATATCTACTTGCACTTACATCATTTCATTGGCAGCTGCAAAGCAAACACCCGATACCAAGAACTTATCCATACCTTCAAACGCAGTAAAAATGAAAAGCAGCAAATGAATCCTGAAGCCCTACACGTTATAAAAATTGACAGACCTACATAAACAAGCGTCTTGAAACAAACTTCTTATTTCCCTTCAATCAACGGGCTGAAAAGTCCTGCAAAGCAGCTTAGTCTTAGGCTTTCACATTTTAATATGCTTCCATGTGAGTTAAAAGTTGCTGTGACTAGTCATTCAGTCGAGCTATCAATGTGCAAATAAAGCAGAAAATAGAGACATCCTTATGAAATGAGCCTCAAAGTTGATATAAAGTGAAGGTGACAACCACAGCAATAGAACGATAAACTAAATGTTTCAATATCCTGAATAATTATCTACAGTTCCTTTAAAACTGAAAAGAATATAATCGTGGTATAATATGGTGAGAATGTTGGTTTGATAAACACTTGATGGCACAAGAGTCCTATGGCCCCCGCTTATTAATTGGCTCTAGTATTCTGCTGCAATGCATGAAAGTATGCCTGAACTCACCACAGTTCCCGAAACGAAGCGAGATTAGTAGAACACCAGAAATAGAGGGTAATTTTACATGACGTTAACCTTACCTCTTCTTCAAAAAAAAGAAGCCAGGTGCCACGGGAAGATGGTTAGAACTTCTGCTTCTCCCTACAAAGAAACGGGGGAGAAAAGGGGGTTGGTTATTCTGCTCGTGCACCAAATGAATGTTAAATGTATAAAACTTTAGCAGATGATACCTCCCTCCCGGAACAAGGGCTATTGTCAGAGGATTATGACAGAAATGCTTTTGACTGGAAAACGAAACGCGGTGCGTGAGAGCAGTAGCTGAAATGAGCAGAGGTACAAACACCGGTGACACCCTGCGCTGAAAACTGGTGGAAGTGCACACCTGTGTGGAGTGAGCATGTAAGGGAGCGTGGATTCGCCGACGGAGCCTGCCCGGGCACAGGGGACACAGGGACTGCTGCAGCAACGGCACAACGAAGCTTCCACGTTAGGAAAAATAAATAAAGATAAATTAAAAGCTGAAAAAATAGAGAAAGCAGGGAAACGCCAGGCAGAGCGCTGCTCGACAGCCGCCCCAAGAGGGTGCCGAGACGCACCTCGCCTCGCCGTACACCGCTCCCGCGATCGCCGCCTTACTGCGGGGCCCGACGCGGCAGCGCGCTCCGGCTCAGCGGGACAGCGGCCCAGGCACGCGAACGGACCGAGAGCGGCTCCGCACCGCC
>JAOEHY010031451.1:81763-108682 GCA_025447955.1 Psilopsiagon aurifrons | reverse complement strand
TTGAGCACTGCCAGGGATGGGGCAGCCACAGCTTCTCTGGGCACCCTGTGCCAGCGCCTCAGCACCCTCACAGGGCACAACTTCTGCCTAAGAGCTCATCTCAACCCAAAGCAGCACAATTCCCGCTTTAACAGGCTCGGCAGATCCTATTTTAACCTCTTTTAACCCAAACCAAAATGGCGCCGGAGGCGATCCCCTCACGAGGGGCTCCATCTGCCCGCGCAGTTCGCACCCGCGCACAGCCCCGGCGCCCATCCGCAGCCGCCGCTCCCGCCCGCCCAGCGGCTGCACCTCCCCATGGGACACAGCCGAGCACTCGGGGGACACCGCGGCGGAGGCAGCAGAGCTCCAGCGCCGCAGCAACCACCCCAAGGACATGGCGGCCGCGCTGCCGGAGGCCGGGGGACAGGCGGTGCCGTGGGGCAGGGCCCGCGCGCCATGGGGCTGGCTGGCCGGGCATGGCAGGGCACTGGTGCCGGTGGAGACCACCGGGTGAGGGGACCAGGAGGCACAGCGGTGCGGCTGCGGGGAGGAAGAGGAGAGGCTCGGTCAGGCTCAGGGCAGCGGTTGGCCCCATGGCTGCCTCAGGAGAAGCTTGCTCCTCCTCTGGAGAAGGACCGGGTGCTGCTGGTGCTGGAAGGAGAGACAGGGTCCAGCTGGGAGGTGAGGCAAGGCGAGGCAAAGCAAGACAAACCTGGGCTGGGGTCTGCCCTTCTCCTGCGGATCCATCCCATGTCCCATTCCCCGCCCTCCTGCTCACAGCGGTGCCACAATTTGCCCATGGTCACTACCACCAACATCAGCCTCCGACTCCAACAGGGGAGTTGAAGCTGGATGACGTTTAAGGTCGCTTCCAGCCCAAACCGGTCTATGATTCCATGAGAGATCCAGCCCCATACCTTGGATGCTGCAGGACACACCAGCTTGTCTCTTCCCTTACAACAGTTAGCTCCAGTCGTGGAAGAGTCTGTTATCCCGAGCTTGGCTGTGAACGGCATAACCAGCTCACCAACGTGCCACTGAGCTCCAAACCCAGGTGACTGCTAATACATGAAGCCCCATCTTGTGCTGAACTCCCCAGTGTCCCTGACTGGCGCTGTGAAGGCTCCAGCTCTGCACTCAGGACAAGCCCCATACAGGGTTCGCTCATGATTCCCAAGGACTTGCTTCCAGAAGCTAAATACAGCTCAAGTGTCCAAAGAGAAGAGCTGAGAGCAGAGGCACGTACAGAGAACAGATGCACACATGAGAGATGACACAGTGAGGGATGAACACACTGAGACCGGGCAGAGGAGGATAAGAACTTGGTTCCTTTTTCATTTCCTACATTTATTTTTATTAGACAGATGAATGCACGGAAGTGATGGCCAAGAAACAACACAGTAAATTGCTCTGATTGCCAGGGGAAACAACCAACCTCTTGGTTGGCACCCATTGATGTTCAGCTTGCCCAGAACACAGCCAGGCTCTGCCTGCCAGTGTGGGGCTGGTGTTTCACAAGCACAGTGACTCCTGAACGTGCCATGTTAACCCGTGTCAGGGGCACAGCGATGCGAAGCTGAGATGATGAAAAATCAGAGAAAGGAATGGAGAGAACATAAAAAGCAAAGCTGCAGACAAAATAGGAGTAGAATCAGAGGGACTGACTGGAACACACAGATTTGTTATTTATTATTTATACCCTGACTTCATCTTCCACATGTGCCTACGCACTGGCAATCCCGACATGCTCAGTGCTCTGTGTTAGACAAACTGAAGACAGTGTAGAGCTCATCACATCCAAATAGCTTTGGACCAAGTTCTTGAGTGTCTTTAAGTGCTCTTATGTCAAGGTAGGTTGATGGTGCTCAGTACCTGACGTAAAAAGCCTTTAAGCAGAATTTTACGTGAATTCCTGCCTGAGCTGCTCATCCTCCCAGCATTGCACAATTTGCCCTTGCTTCCAGTGGGAATAAGAGCAGACTTTGACATCAGAGCAAAGAGACTCACGCAACTTGGTTTCATTTCCTCTAAGAAGGTTTATCACCGTGAGGCTAAGGGAGGTCATGAGAATCTCCCCAGCTCAGCTGCAGAGAGGAGACCAGTGCTGCAGTGACACCAGATCAGAGCATGGAGCCCTGATTCTGCCCCTGATAACACACAAGGGAAAGGAAGAATCATTGTTCAGCTGAGCTATCACCCCACTGCAGCCCGGTTCACAAGGGGCTGGGCTGCACCACCCAGTGCCTGAAGGCTCCCACTCACATCCAGCTTTCCCCATCTCTCATTTCCTATAAAATCATACCGGTAGTAAAAACCAGATGCATAATATGTACCAGAGTAAAGAAGCTCCTCAGGCCTCAGGGCTTCCCACCCAGTCCCTCTGCTTCCCCTAAATTCTAACAAACAAGGAAGCCTTTCGCCTCCAATTCTCCTTACTGGGCTTTGCAGGAAGCTTCCCCACTTCTGGTAATTCAGGCCTGGTCCAGACATGCTGGGATTTCCCAGTAAAGCCTGGAATCTCCCTGAACTCTTTAGCACTAGGGTAGCATTTTAGGTTGCCTCATTCTAAAGAGGAAAAGAGACAGGAAAAAAAAACCCTATTTAAAGTTGAAACCAGCTCTTAACACCTCTACCCTGGTTCAACTGGAACCATCCTCTGTTAGGGTTTCTTAACAGTGGAAAATAGAAGAGCAGGAAAAAGATAAGACAAGAGGTAGAAGGATTTGATAACAGAAACACAAAGCCAATGCAGTATCTCTCAAGCCCTCCTCCAGAGGTGCGGAGAGCCCTTTTGCCAGACACAGGCTCTCCGTACCTGCACACTGAGCTCATCGTATGGGGAGTCAGAGGGAGAGCTGAGCTTTCTATGATCACTTCTAACATGCCAGGGGGGACCTGGGAGTGCCACTGAAACTCAACTAAACCCTCAGAAACACTCATCCTACCTTCTCACAAGACGTTCATCCCACTCCTCTGCCTGTGGCTCTACTGCACTGGCTACAAGGGATACTGGAAGCAAGGGATGCACTTCCCCCAGGGAGGATGGATACCAGCACAGAAGAGCTCTGACATGGGCCACCCCAACCTACTCCCTGTGGCATCATCCACCTCTGCTCCCAGGAAGGCTGGTTTGACCCCAAAGGATAAGGATGGCAGAGCTTTACCCTGCCTTGCAGCATCCCACCTCCTGGAGGAGCAGGAGACAGGGAGAAGCAGTTGGGCTGCCCAACCTGGGGGAGTCTCAGGGCAGCCAGCATGCATCTCCCCATCGAGGTGTGTGGGGATGTGCCTGCATCCCGAGTCCAGCACAGCCATCAGCCTGGCTCTGCCATGCCTGGGAAGTGACATCTGCTGCTCCAGAAGCCATGGCAACGTGCAGGAAGCAGGCTGCTGGCAGAGCCGGGCTGGGAAACCTAAAGCAGCACTGACACCTTCAGGAAGGGGAGACGAAGCTCAGCGCCAGCCTCGGCTTGTCTTTTCCCTCCGTTCTGTTCTGCTCAGAGCCTACTTGGGAGGATCCGCCTTGAGCTGGCTCCTGCGATCCAGCTTGCTCATGACCTGCGTGATGTCCACCGTCGTGGCGGCTTCTCTGGCTTTGGCTTCTTCCTCCCTCTGCCTCAGGATGATGGGGCTGGGGCTCGAGGGGAGGGTGCGGCGCCCAAACAGGAAAGGGGAGCTGGGCAGAGAGAAAGCAGCAGGAGGTTACTGAAAGTAGAAGGGCATCAAAACCTCACCCCTGGCAAGCAAATTTACCAGGAGGGTTTGCTCAGAGCCAGGAAGGGCTCTGTCACTGTCACTCACACAACCACAAAGAGCTGCAAATGCAGATGAGGTGGTTTAAAGGACTCGGTGCCACACATCAGCCACAGAACTGCTAAAAGCACAAAAGCAGCCCTGGTCCTCCCGAGTGACCCCAGGGCCAGGAGGTGGCTGGTACATTACTCCTTCTGCTGTGTTTGCACATAACTAACACTCAGCGTGAAGCCAAACAACTGCCATCAGTGGAATTTAACCAGTGCCCTCAGCAAGATCAAAACAGGGACCCGTCTTGCTGGTGTCTGCGATACCACCAAAACCCACCTGGTACTGCTTCGGCAAAGCCACTAACTGCAGCAGTGGTAACGAGTGTTAATAACCTCTAGCTGAGCCAGGATCCTGAGTATTGAGTGTTCAGAGCAAGCACTGACCAACACAAAGGTAGTCACCAGGATCAACCAGCAACTGCGTAATGCGTGGCTCAGGTTAAAGCTAACCAAACCCAGGCAAGGCAGCAGCAGGGGTTCTTCCACTGCCTTGAAAATGGGCTTTAGATGAAACAGCAGTGTGAAGGTCTGCGATTCCTCTTTCTCACTTGTTAGGTTGACGAGTGGAAGAGGAACAGAAAGAGCAGCACAGTGCCCAGTCTGGCTCCGATATCACACGCTCAGCTTGAAGAATTAACTGCAATTCAAAAGGCCTAAACTTGCTACACAACCTTCATTTTAATTGGGGAAAAAGCCATTTCAAGCCTCTTCTATGGCCACCTACCTCAAGCCAATAGCCACTCACAAGAAAGACGCTGTCTGTCCCTCTGTGGCTGCCTGTCACCTCCGCTTCACAAAGGATAAGAGGCTTTGTCCAGACAGAGCTGAGCAGAACCCATGGAGGACCCTGCGCTGGACCTGTGTCTCCTGTGGCAGTCAGTGCCTCATGGGTGGGAGCTTTCCCACGCCCAACACACAGTGCTCTCTCCTTCCATCCACGAAAGCAGCCATGATCAATTCAACCACCACAACCTTTCCAAACAGACCCAACACACAAAGCAGCCAAGCAATCACCACGTCATTTCTGACTGCACACAAGCCACTTCCAAAGGGCTCACAAACAGCATCATCCCTCTCGAAGCAAGGCATCTTCTTAGTGAAAAATCTGATTTAATTAAGCAAACATCTAAATCACAGTAATTCTGCTGCAACTCAGGCTTTTTCTACCCTTGCTACAAGAAAATCAAAACCCACAATTACATCAAATTTCACTTGCCTTTTTTTGACAGTCTGTTGTGGCACAACAGCCTTGGCCAGCATTTCCTTGTATATTGGAGACTTTAAATAGCGGCCATAGGAGTCCTACTAGGAGAAAAAGAGACGAAGTGGTAGTTATGGGCTGCAAACACCCTTATTAAAATCACCACCAAATACAGCTGCTCAGGAGCCAGGGCGGCTGGGAACTGGATCATCTCCCCCAGCAACCAAAGAGACTTTGCATCTTGCAGGCAAAATGTAGCTGTTTAAACCAATACCCTTTCATCTGGTGTAAAACTCCCAGAAGTTTCCATCTCACAGTACAGCTTCCCAGGTAAGAGCCAGACCAAAAGGTCTGAACTGAGCTTAGTCCAGGCCAGTGGTGTCTGATTATGCTCTTGGTGCAAAACTCACACAGTTTTATCATGACTGCTACTACCTTTCCCATCCACTGCTGAAATCCAGTTGGATACCAGCATTCTACCATAGGGATACCTGCTGTGTACACAGGTACACAAAGTGGTACTGAGTGAAGTTGAAAGACTTGTTCAGGCTTTGAATGAGCTGATACCAAGCTGGTATTAGAAGACATCTGATGTCCACCACCCTGGGGCCACATTGCCTTAGAGAGAACAGCAGCAGTTAAACACAAAGGGCTGAGCCAGTGCTTGCTTAGGGCAGCAAATTTAAGGGATTTTCAAACAAAGGCCACTCAAAAGTGACAGTTCCCGGCACACAGAGATATGGAAAGGCCCAGGATACTGGAATCCCCCCAAGGCTTTGGAAACAAGCAACAAACCTTTTTCATCAGCATGTAAATGTGGGTCTGAGCAGCATCTAAAACATAACGATGAGGGTGCTTGAGGCCTTTGACAGTGATACCCATTGTTGTGCCATCGATGTTAATCCAGCGCCTTGCTCCTGGAGCCAGGAAGAGCCTGCAAACAGGAGAATCAGCAGTGCCACTAACAACTGGAGAATGCCTGGAGATTGCTCTGTCTATGCAGGAAAGGAGAAAACCCTTCAGCTGCCCACTGCAGTTTGCTGTCCTGATCTTGGACAGTCAGTCTCCTGACTGAGGAGTCACCTTCCTCTGTTAACACACAACATGAACCAACTTTCAGTTCACTAGAAGCAAAAGGAGTCTGGAAGCCTGAGATCTTTACTGTTCCACATCTCTGTTCAAATTACATGCTAAGACCAAAATGTAATAGTGGAGAACAGAGGAAAAGTAACTATAAAACAACATAACACTTACGCTTTCATCTTCAAAAGCCCCTTTCCTATGTGGGGCCATAGGACAGCCACATCTGATGCCAGCTTACAAAGAAAAGTCTCAGGAATAAGCTGTGGATTGGAGGATGACGGTGTGGAAGGAGATGATGTGGCTCAGCTACAAAGAGCTTAAGGATGCAAAATTATCACACTCACTTGTAAATCTCTTCTGCTTTCTCTTTGACCTTGGATTGGTCTCCATACTTGAGATCCTCACAGGCCTCCCAGAAACCCAGATTCTCTCCTGTGTAACAAGGACACATTCAGCAGAGAGTGAGACTGAGGAAAACACAATCAAACCCATTTATCAATTCCTAAACTGAATGCTTGACTCAGTACGTGTTGGCCCCAGTTCAGTCCCTCCCATTCCTACAGCCACCTTGAAAACCCCTTGGGACTGAAGGAGGAAAACCTCTTTCCCCTGCTCCAGTGCTTGTGAATTCCGCCAGCTCCAGCCTGGGAGCAATCCCCGCACAGGGGCTGTATTTTGTGTCCTGTGCCACTAGATGGTATTGCACACACTGGCTGCACAGCCATGGCCTCCAAAGTCACTTCTGCGTTTACTCGTGACTTTGTGGCTGTCGCCCCTCATAGCACCCACTGCACTGCTCTGTCTCAGCTGTGTGGGGACGGGGACAGGGACACTGCAAACCCACCGCTGAATTCCTTCTTCAGGAAGAGCTGGAAGTTCTGCCGACCTTTGGGGTCCCGTATCAGCTCACTGAAATTGAAGGCCCATCGCTCCACACGCATCCTGGTAGGGATTTCCACTCTGCACGGGTTGAAAACAAGCGGCACTGCCAGGTTCATGCATCCCAGCTAATTGGCAGATTAATTAAAACCAAAGTGCCCTTTGCTGGAATGCCAAGGGACTGCTCATCACTCTCTGAATGCTGTAATGAGCTCCCAAAGTCAGGCCACTAAGTAAGCTGTAATTAAGTAACTTGGTACACAGTGGGATGAGGATTTAACTCAGGCTTATGCTGCTCTCCCAGTGACAGCCTGGCTTTGCCGGAGGTCTGATTCAGTCCCATTCTGGAGGAGGCACTGGTTGTTGCCCAAAGCTTTGCTTCTCACAAAGGCATTCTGTGAAGATATCCTTTGGGGCTGTCTAACGGGATATTACCACTCTAACAGGATTGCTGGGCTCAAATGAGAACCGTAACATGTTGTACGCTTCCAGCCCAGAGATGCCAATCTCTCATTAGCAAATATTATCTGAAGGGAAAACCAAGGGAGCCCTCAGAGAGGGGATGGTCTGCCAGGACCTGCCTCCAGCTCTCCCCCAAGAAGCAGCCTGAGGTGTGTGCAAAGACCAAGGCCAAGTAGTTGAACCCTGAATTGCTGCACCATTGGCAGCACCTCATTTAGCACCTAATACTAAGCCAAGTGCTACACCTGAGTGTAACTGGTCTTATTCCATTCCCGCACTGGTAAAAGTGGACTGTGCTCATCCAAAAGGAGGATCAGACCCTCAGCAGGGGCTCAGCACATATTTCCGTCAGCAGTTTAGGAATTTCTGTAATGTTAAGGAAGGCTCCACTTGAAGAAGGCAATACTCAAAGTTCAGCATGGAGTATTCCCAAGAGATGGCTTCTTTATCATTGCTAAACTAGGTCAGAAAAGGCATGCTCCCCTGCTCATGATCAGAGACCAGGTATTATGATGAAATCAGTGGCTCCCCTCGGCATAGTGGTCCATGTAAACCAGAAGCTGGCAAAAGAACACCAATACATACAGCTTGGCATTGAGATCCCAGAACTCAGGGTCGTCTGTTATCCAGGGGTTGCTGGGCAGACACCCAGACAGGATGGGATCATTGGAAAGGAACTGCTCCGAGTACTTCACAAGCCTGCAAGTAAAGCCAACAAAACAAGTACTCACTTGCAGGCAGAAGTACAGCCAGCCCCATTACAACCAAATTAATAGAAACCTTTGGAGGTATCTGAAGATCCTGTGCCACACACCGCAGAGAGGAAAATGCCACAGAAGCCCTGGATTTGCTCAGGTGGGTTCTCTGCAGCCATGGGAGCTCCAGGACTGGTGAGGGAATGCTGAGGGCAAATCCCAGCTTCTCTTTCCTCTACTCACCTACAGCACAGCGCATTCACTGCAAATGACTCTGAGGGCTTGGCACAAAGCAGAAATGCCTCTGTCCCAGCAGGATCCAGACAAACACTTCTCCTACCTTCGAAGTTGGCCAGACTTGTAATTACAGCCCTTTTCCCTGATGCACTGGGATTTCAGCTTTCTCCTTTCTTCACTCTTGAAAAACTCATCTGGTTTCTGCATTTAAAATTCCTTCCAGGCCAAACTGCTTTCATGTGCTTGAAGCTGGAGTGCACTGTCCAAGGGCTTGCTGCTAACAGGCACCTTGGCATCCATCCTGCATTATACAGTGCTACTGCACAAAGCATACCACAGGTTTGGTGCAGACCTGCTCGATCCTATCTTCTCACTGGAAATGCCAAGGCATTCAGCACCTGCGTAATTCCCTCCAATCCATACATGCTAGTCAGGCTATAAATCTAAACCTGTCAACACAGGTAACATCGTCCTCTTCTTTTAATGATTTAGTGCTTTGCAGCTCCTTCTCAGTCAATGCAGCGCCCTGATGCTCCTATCCTCATCAGTAACAATTTGATTTGGACCCAATCCTGCAGCTGAGCTGGAGACCTGGATTTCCTGAGGAGTTTTTGATCTAGGTGATAGGCGTTATCGCATCAGAGGACTAGAGCTAATAAGTGATAAGCTCCATTGCCAAACAGTCAAGCATCATCAGCTTCCTGGAAGGCAGCCAGGCAGCCCCTGCTCCAGCTCACAGCTTGGAAAATCGAGGCAGGAGAGTTTGAAGTGAGCTGGGAGTCAGTGACAGATGAAATGCTGGTGCCTGACAAGTTGTGCTTCTCAGAAGACAGCACTGCTTCCCAGGCTTTTCCTCCCATCTCATTCATCCATGACTATCTGCTCCCGCGGAACAGGACTGAGCTCCCTCTTTATCTTAGATTCTGTATGAGCCTCTGGGTGGCAATGACAGAGTAAAACAGATGGGTGTACAGACTGCACCTCTGGGCAACTGGCCAGCATCTAAGGACTGCAGATAAGAAATGCCATTGGCAAACACTCTATGGCCAATGGCCCTTTACACTTCATTGGCTTCATCAAGAGTCTGATCAGGAACAACTCACACTGAGAAGGACTGCGAATTCATTGCTTGGATGTTCATGCAGAAGTGTATGTTTCTTCATAATGCAGAATAACCATCCCCCGCTTTGTGGCCTTCTGATGAGCATCACCATGTGAGCAAGAACACTCACTGGGGCTGAATCCAGAGGGCTGGGGACCAGGGACAGGGGGGTCAGTGTGTCCCTGCTGGTTACTCATCCTGCATCCTCACAAGGCAGCCTCCACACAGCTCCCTTTCCACACTGCAGAGGTCCCAAGCACGATCCAGCTCCGATCAGTGTGAACATCTCTTGATTCAGAAAGAATCTCAACTGAGAGGGTGGTGCTGCTCTGCAGACACTCCCAGCAAAGCTCTCCTTAGCTCCAAGGGATCCTCTTCATCCTGTCTGGGACTGGTCCCTCCTCTCCTTGTGGCTCCTGGCACAACCAACACAGCCCAGACAGCACAAACAACACTGTGTGAGGCCACCACATGGATTCCCCTGCCTGAGCCACCAGACAGCTTCATCTTCTCATTAGGAGATAAGTGCTGCAGACTAATTAATGTGTGGACAGAGGGAAATCAGGACTTACCCTCCAAGAGAGACAGAAGATTTCACTCTGGTCTTCATGATGGCCTGCTGATAGTACATGATCTGAGAGAGATCAGACACATTCACGGTTAGGAGCACAGAGACGTGAAGACAATGCTGTCTCTATCTGAACATCAGCCATGCCCTCTCCCATGCAGTCAGGCTAACTGCAACAGGAACTGCTCCTTCCCTAATTCCTGGACAACCAAGGAATCAGGGAATCCCTAAACTATCTTAGTAAAGCGGCAGTTTTCACTGAGCTTATTGCAAATGTCAGAAAAGCATTTTGCAATGTGCAAGTAATTAAAAAGCACTCCCCGTGCTATATGAATATTGGATAATAGCTACTATTCCAGGCACCTACAATGGCTCTGGATGATTTAGCATGTAATTACCATTGATCCTTGGCTGTCTCTACGCTGGCGCCACTGGATGCATCTCCTAAGACATCCCCACCACTAATTGGGATCGATTGGGTTTGAGCCCTGGTGTCTGTCCTTGTCTGAGCCTTCCCATCGCTGCCTGCAGTGGGAGGTGCAGAGGCAGGAAACATCCTGATAGGGACCCTCTTGCACCCCTGACTTGAGATGAGCACCGACACATGAAAGGAGGAAAACTCACCTCTCTCCTATAGACATCCAGGGTTTTTTTCTGCAAAAGGAACAAAAACCATTCAGCTGGGATGGGTGCCTCCACTTCCCTGTTTTCAGACACGAAGCCACTGTTGCACTGTGCAGTGCTCTCCAATTAATTCTCATTACAATTAAACTCAAAGGCAGCAGCTCAGCTAATCATGGTCTCATCAAAGCTAAGAGCACCCACACACCGTAAATCACTCCATCAGCTGTATTTACTGTTCAGCATTGCTGCTTCCATCGCTGCCTGCATGCCTTCAATTATGGGGTTATTCTAATGGAGCTAAAAGAGATGCATTTATGAGACGCAGATTAGATCATTCAATATTAGCTAAAGGAGACAGGAACCAACACATTGCAAAATATAAACAGCACAATTAAAAGCCTCAGAAGCACTATGTGCTGGTGCAGAGGGTGTTTACGTTGTGATGTGAATAACTCAGACTACGTTACATGTCATCCACAAATGAGCAAGCAATTGAAGGCAAGAAATTAACTGCAGGGTGTTTACGCACACAGCTTCCTTTGAAGCACTGTCACTGCGTGTGAGGCAGAGGGAAAGACAGGAGAAGTCAGGGATGCTCTCAGCAAGCCTTTAAAGGCTTACACAGTGTTTCAATTCTTCATCTCCTGTTCTAGGCAGCAAGAGCTGCATTCCAGCATTATTCTGTCAAGCTAAGCCCGTAGAAGACATGGGTCCACCTGGATGAGGGGCAGTTTGTGAGTGATGAGGGATGAAGCATCAGGTATTGAATGCCACAGCCTGCCTGCTGCTCCATCTCACCAGGGAACCCACACCCTGAGCTGCCCCTACTTTGGGAACAGCAAGACACTCTCCCAGGGCTGCTCTGAGGGGACCTTCTTGGGGACACTGCTTCTGTGTTTAACCATTGTCACTGGTCCTGCTCAGGGGGGAGAAACTCTTCTATGGAAGAAAAACCTGCACATTCTGCTGAAGCTCAGCTGGTTTGCGAGGGCACACTCACCATTGCAGCAGCAGGAGGCAGATATGCAGCAGACCAAATCTGTACAGCACTACCATGAAGCCTGCACATCCATCCCAAGACAAACCTAGCCTGGTCACTGCAGTGCTGACAGAAATCCTCACTGTGGCATTGCAAGGACAGGAAGCTTCTGCTGGGAATAGCATGACCAGCTCTGAATGACTGCGGTGCACACAGCCCCAGTAGGGACAGTGGCTGCACCAGCAGTGATGCTCCGCTGGCCATGCACAGGAACTATGTGAGAGGGTGAGAGCTGACACATCAAGGGGGAGAAAAGGCTCCTGGACCACAGGATCTCTGGTCACAAGGCTGAACAGCCTCCCTTGCTGGTTCAGAGGGTCCTGGGAGGACACATGGACTAAGGAACAGCTTTTCACCCTTCCCTGCTCTTAGCTGCACCCCTGCTAAGGCCAGCTTACACACAGACACTATTTCTTCCCCCCATTTCAAAAGCATCAGCATTGTTTCAGATGGATGTAGAAATGGAAGGAAAAAACCCAAAACAGACCAAAAACCACCTGCTTGTGCAGAGAAATTCACTGCATTTACCGCCCTACAAGTGTCCTCTTTAGAGAACTCAAGTTTCTCTTTCAGGCCAGCTATTTCCTGCACAATCAGAGTTCACTGTCTCCTTGGGGAACCCAAGACATGAACCAGGCCCCATCAGATTCACAGCTGAACTGTTCCATTTGATGGAAGTTCAGTGTCAGTGGGGCATGTACTTTAGGAAAAGCAACACATCAACATTATTAGATGGCTTTAAAGGGCCCCTCATTTCTTCCTCTGTATTTTGAAGTGGTGCCTCAGACAGGCCTGGTGCAGAGGGGTGAGGAAAGGTGGATGGCGGAATAGTGGCTTGAAGGCAGCTCTCATAGTAGTGAAGTTGTGTTCTCTTCTACAGGGGCTTTAAAGGCAGGCAGCACACCACACACACACGAGACAAACAGCTGGTGGGAAAGAGAAAGAGAACACAGGAAGTTAAATGTTATATAGAGCAAGAAAGGCATGAATTAAAATGCCATTGCAACAGGAAAATTATATGTGGGTAAGTTAAAATCAAAGCTAATGCCATGTCTGCAAACAAGGAGAGATTACTTATTTTAAGTGCATCCTACGCCAAGGATCCCCTCCTGCCACAGCCTCAGTGTAAGGTCAGCCCTCTGGATAGCTGCTCCTTGGGAAGCCAGGGGGCTCTGGGATCCAGTGTGGGAGGGGATTAGAGGCTGCAGGTACCGGCTGTGCGCAGCCCTTTCCAGCTCCCAAATCCACAGTAACTGGGAAGCATCTCAGCAATTTCACCCCGGAGCTGCGCACAGTTCATTTCCCTTTATCCCACAGCATTCCCATGACCGGTTTCCAGCTTTGCTGCTGGTACAAGGGTCCCTGAAGCCTCCCCATGCCCTGTTGAACACTGCCAGTTGTCCCCATCATCACCATCCTTCCCCATGCCACTGACACCAGCGATGCCAATTGCCCTGTGCCGCCCTCCTTCATTTGGCCAGAAATCACATTAGGAACAAAGGAGCAGTTCCTTATGATGAGCTGAATGTTGCCATGCCCTGAACAAGTGACTTGTTGCAATTGCCACAGATGAGCTCCCAGCCCTGCAGGCTGCAAATTAAATAGCAATTAGTGAAAGGCCTCGGTCTGTGTGGGGCGGGTGCTGTTAAACGTCCTCCTCCTCAATACACAGCAGCACTGGGACACCCTGCACAGCCCCATCACACCCCACTGCCATCAGCTGAGTATTCCCCATGCCCACAGGGCTGCAGAGCTCAGCTGGGAGCCAGCCAGGACCTGCTCACATCGTGGAGATAATGGTCATTCTGGTTTGGCATTGTCTAGCCAGTTCAGTGCCTACAGAGGCCGTAAGCAGCTGGACAACAGCTTCTGTGTGTGTGCCCAGATGGAGTGAAGAGCAAGCAATGCTCTCCAGAGCTTGTTTTGGATCAGGGCACTGCAAATCACACCTGCACTCCATGCACACAGCTCTGTTCCTGCAGACAGACATGGACCTTTCCCTACATGCAGTCAGCTGAGAGCCCCACAGGCCAGAGGTCAATTCCAAGTCTAGCAAAAGATCACCTCAAGATGCATCTCCACTGTGCTGGTGCTTCCAGCCCAATCGCTGGAAATAAACCTGGAACAGTCCATGTGCCCAGGCTCATCCAAATTCCTGGTTTTGCCCTGCCCTGTTTCTCTGCTTCTGACCCTGCTGTCTGAAAAGATGCAATGCATGCAGCAGAAGTGATGCATTTACCAGGCAGCCAAACGGACAGAAACTAATGAAATGAAAGGCCAGCAATGACTATGATGCTTTGTGCCTCATTTACTGCATTACAGTAAGCCAATTTCATTCAGCCATCCCTGAAGCCAGGGCAGTGATTTCTGGCTAAGCCAAAGCACCTTCCACACAGACTCTGTGCTTACAGAAGGCAGCACAAGCTGAGTGTGTACCTGCAGGCGAGTCAATGGGCTCTGGCAGTTGCCTGGTAACTCTCTAAGCAGTGAGGCTCAATCACGAGCCTGAGACCTGGGTAACGAAAGGCTAAAGCATCCCTTAATTACCTGTTCCATGGACGGCTGCTTCTGCCTTACTCCTCCTGCCCAACTACAGCTCCTAACTCATTATAACCACGAGGGATGCCCATGGGTCAGCGAAAAGAGCCCCTTCAAAGGATTGTGAGCACCTGATTATCCCCAGAAGACTCTATCAATTAGGGAGGGAGCAGCCCACCAAAGGGTCTGAGGCAAGTGAAGGAGATGCTCATGCCAATAGCAGCTTCACAGAAGTCATTCTGATGTCAGGAATTCATTATCACCAGGAATTCTTTCTTTTGCAGCTGCCAAGATAGAACACAATTAATTGGCCAACAAAATGAAGCTGGATTGAGCAGGAACAGAGATGCAAATCAAATGGATTCATGCATTTTCTGCTCTCTTCACCTACGTCAGAGCCAGCGACAGGGCCCACAGAAAACATCAATAAACTCTGCACTGCCTTCATAAGGGTAAGGTATGGTCAACATAGCACAGTGCAGCTCAGCATCCACCTGAGGAGCTTGGGCTGTCCCTTCTGCTCCCCAAAGGCTGTTGAGCCACAAGGGTTTGTGAGAGCAGCCTGCAGAAACAGAAGGAAGAAAGCTGCTGTCCAAAGCTGTCTCTATGTGAGCTTCTGGCTGCTTTGTGTATGGCAGTTGCTCTTTCAAAAGCAGGAAGAGGAGCAAGAAGGAACTTCCCCCTCCTGCTCAGGGACCGGCTGAAAGGCAGTGGAGTCTCCCCGAGCCTGTGTCCTTCGAACCAAGAATCAACCGGGTTGGAAAAGCACTTTCGGCTCCTCCAGTCCAACTGCTCCCCAGCACTGCCAAGGCCACCACTGACCATGGCACTGAGGCCTCACCTCCGCAGTGTGTGAACACTGCGGGGACAGTGACTCCAGCACTGCCCTGGGCAGTTCCAATGCTGAGCACCCTCTGGGGCAGGAATTGTTCCTCAGCTCCATCTAACCCTGCTCTGGTGCAGCTGAGGCCTTTTCCTCTTCTCCTGTCACTTGTTGCTCTGCTCATGCTCTCCTCAGAGTCTCTACTGACAGAGGGAACTAATTCACATGCAGGGTGGGAACTGCACAGACATCCCTCTGCTCACTTCCCCTGTGCCACCAAGCAGCTGGCTTGGGGCTCTCAGACCGTTTGCAAACCTAAACCCTCCTTCCATGTCAGCTGCAGAAGTGTGGGCAAGACGCCGGCTGCTCCTCCTGCATCCCTCTCCCTTCCCACCACTCCTTTCCTCTTACAAATACAGGGCTTTCAGCAGCGAGGAAAAACAAAATCCACCCCAAGCCCACACTTTGCTCATTTCCAGTCTCTATAGCAACAGGACACACTTGGCCAAAGCAATTACCCTGCCTCTGGCTGCTGGGATGTTTAAAGGCTGTTAGGAAAATGAGTTGTGGGAATCCAGTGAGTGTGATCAGAGCCACATTTGCATTTCATTGCTAAGAGAGGCTTTGACTGCGCTGCCAAATGAACACCATTAAGTGCACAAATACGGGATCACTTAAGAGGACTGATGGAGAAAGAGAAGAGCAGCTCCAGCTCCTCATCCATCGCCTGCATTTGTCTTGTTGGGGACTCTGAACCACTTACAGTGTCAGTTCATCAAGTCTGTTTGTGCTCTCACTAAACAATATGCATTTTTAGGCAGTGTTCAGTGTCTCCCATCCACCACCCCAACTTCTCCATCTTCCTGCCACACATCTCCCTTTTTGGAGGTATTCTGTCCCTTTATTTTAAACCTGATCTTCTCACTGATCCTTTACACCCCACACAGCTCATCCAGCACTGATAAAGAGGCAGCAACGAGCATCTGGAGACAGAGGGTTCCTGAATTCAGTTTCAGCAGCACAGAAAACACATCCTGTAGCTAAGCTCTCACACCAAGTGGTGTGGCAAGAGAGCTGACAAAGTATTTTCAAGCCTAAAGAAGCTGCCAAAGCCTATTTTGAGGGCCCCACACCCTGGACAATGAGACGGCTCCAACCTCTGGCCTGTTGGGCTGTCACAGCAGAGCTGACTCACCCAGCCTGAGGGGACCAAAAATACAGTCCCAGGGATGGTGTCTGGGTGCTGCCAAGTCCATAGGTGTGAAAACCAAAGCCCTGCCTCACCTGGTTTACCTTTGTTTCATTGGGATCTGTCACACGGTCTAATCCGTACTCCAGGACATCCAGCATGCCGGGCTGTTGTGGACAAGAACACCAATGGCTTTGTAAGTCATTTGTGTTGAGGTCTGTGGTTTACACAAATGCATGAGGAGACCCCTGAGCCCCAAAGTGCTCTGCTGAGAGCAGGTCCTGGCCACCAGCAGTGCCGCTGGAGAGGCTCTGCACCCTGAATCTGGGAATGCTCCCCTCCTGGAGCTGCAGCCAGACCTGCCTCCCTTGCGCCTTAGAGAGCAACAAGGAGGAAGGTGGCGTGGACTCGGGGCAGGCCTGGGCTGAACCCACAGCCATACCCTTGGCTTGTCCCCAGTGACTGCAGGAGGGAGCCACCGAGGCACTAAAGCACCACCACGCTCTACTTACAGGAGTTCGGTTCACAAGCCAGTAGGCTCTCTCCTGGCAGTCCAGGGCGTATCTGTCTGCCTTCTTCCGCTCCTTCCCTGCCCTGCAAAGCCAAGAACAGGATTTACTCTATAGGAATCCATTGATTTTGCTCTCCTGAAATGACTGGGATGAGAAAGGAGCAAAACCTCCACTGACCCCTGCCCCATGGCTCTCAGGCTGACTGCGCAATGCTGCGATGCAGCCTCCTGAGCACCTCTTACCCCAGCTCAGATCATGCTGCTCACATGGCCACACATGACTGCGGCTTTTGGGAAACCATCATCTTGCTGAGCTCAGCTGGGAGCCCACACATCCTCTTTGGATTAAACAGAGAGCCCTTGGGTAGCTGTATGCTAACAACCCACTACTTGTGGTCAGCCTTGCTGCTCATGTTTATCCATGGCCGATGCCTCTGGGCAGTACCCGATGGCTGCCATGCAGGGATGCATCCCAGCCATGTCTCACTCCTGTAAAGGGGGCCATTTCTCACAGGAATTATTTGGAAATGGCACTAAAACCCAAATCACCTCTTCTGTTAAACACAAGAGGCACTAAGCATAGTTTGGGCTTGCACCAACTAATTCTTTCCCAGAAAAGTCCTGGGCACAATTTGGGATTTCGCACAGGCAAGGGAGGATTCCCAAAGGGCTGTCTGCATGTGGCCAACCCGCTGTGGTTAGCAGGGTGGATGCAGGCTGCTCCGCACCAGTCTGCCCCAGCATCACCATCAAACAGCCTCAGATGCGTTTCATCCGCCCGTTCAGTTCGGTATCTAACTCTAAAAGTGCATTTGGCACCTCTTAGCCTGAGTCTGACCTCAATTTACAAGAGCAACAGTTTGGTGTCTAATGAGACAGTTATCTGATGAGCTGTATTCGGAGGACTTGGCTCTCATCCCAGCAGAAACAGCGCTGAGCAGCAGAGGCAGTGCTGCCACGCAGGGAGGTAAGATGAGGTAAAAGGAGCCTATAGAAGTAGGAAAGATGCTGTCTCCAAAGCAGTAATCCCCATCTCATGTTCACTACTCTGCTGGGAATGTGAAGGATTCAGCTTCTAAAATCAAGTCATTTTGGCTGGTGCTCAAGTCTGCATCAGAGCCTTCTCCATAAATCCCTGCAGGGAACACTCATTGCTTCGTGGTTCAGGCCAATCGCTTCAGCTGAGACACATGTGCAAGCAATGACAGAACCAGGAACAGCTCCTGAGTCCAGTGGCCTGATCCACACGTGCTCAGGGACAACCCCAAGCTCAAAGAAGCTGTCTCTAGTGAGGGCTCCAACGCTGCAGCATCAGACCCTGGCTTCTCCACATTAGGTGCAAAGTCTAAACCTCCCTTTGCACACTTGCACATGTGCAAAAGCCATTTGCAAAGAGGCACAAGCATGTGTCACAGGCAAGGACCCTCCTCTGCCTATGCTCTCACAAACAACATCGAGTCCCTGGCTTTGGTGGGCAGGGAGAGAAACAGGGGTGCAGAGGACGAAGCTTTGCAAGTGGGCACCCAGTTCTTCACTCACAGAGTGTGAGGTGAATAAAGCTTCTATGTTACACAAAGGAACCCCAGGCTGACACAAAGGCAGGTTTATTTTATAGTCCTGAGGGGCACTTGCAGGTTATTTTAAAGCTGCAGTTGATGCTTTCAAACTGTAACTTATCTGTGTACAGAGCCAGGGAAGCTCTGCTGCCTCACACCCTCCCCAGCGATGCAAACAAGGGAACGTGAGTCAACTCACTTGTACTGCTCTTTGGCCTGCATGATGACAAAATCCCACTTGTAGTTTATTTTCTGGTTGAGCATGTTGTAATGTTCCTGGAATAAAACCAAAGCAGCAGTTAGTGTGAGAAGTGTGCACCAGGAGCTCCATGGAAGGGTTTTCTTGACTCTCCATTGCTCAGCTAGGCCAGGCTGGCGGATGAGCCAGGAAATCCGGGTTGCTCCGCATGGAATTACATGAATTGCAACAGTTCAGGAATACCACTGCAAAGAGCCATTACCCTGACGGAATCACCATCGATTCAGAGTGGTTTCCTGTGACTTCTTCACTTCCAAGATTTTGGCTTTTTGGCACTGCTGGAGAAACCCCTCATGCGATTGAGGAGGTGACATTTTGCTGTGCTCCATTCATGACAACAGAGGGGTTTGCAATGGAACAAGTGCAGTATGTCCTCACCTTTTCATATTCTTCTAGAACACCTTTCCTCTTAATGTTCTTCTTTGCCAGGTAAATTGCTGTGGAGGGAGAAGCAATAAGGAGACAGTTAGAGCATCAAACCCAAGAATAAGGAATTTACCCCCATGACAAACACGGGAATCTTTGTCTGTTACAAAACCTTCCCAGGTAGGAGCTCCATGCTCGTAAAAGCTCACTGAAGAAAACTTAACTTGAATCACAGAATAGAATCACAGAATAGTTTGGGCTGGAAGGGACCTTAAAGCTTATCCAGTTCCAACCTCCTGACATGGGCAGGGACACCTTCCACAAGCCCAGGTTGCTCCAAGCCCCATCCAACCTGGCCTTGAACACTGCCAGGGATGGGGTATCACTTTGTCACTGCTACTTCAGGAGGCAGTGACACAGAATGGGCTGTGCATGGCTCTGCCAGCAGCACCCCTCTTTCGGGAACTCAGGTCTCACAGGTCAAAGGATATTGGACCAAATGCTTAAATGCTGATGTTCTTCACAGTTTGACCTCTAAGTTCTCCCAACACCAGCCAATGCTTTGTTCCAAGTTCTATTAAAAGCATCCCAATCTAAACTGGGCTTTTCTATTTCCCCAGAAGATCTACAGCATAGGAAGATGAAAGCCACAGAGGACAACCTTGGTACAAACAAATCAGTCTGTGAGCTGTACAGCCCCCACAAGCAAACCAAGTTGCATGACCAGACCTAGAATAAAAAGCAATATAAAGGCAAAATGCAATTGATATGGAAAATGCTATCAGGAGATATAGGAAGCCGCTGGGCATTATATAAAGAAAAAGCCATCTCTGAATGCAGGATTTGATCCAAATCGACAGGAAGTCTTGGGCTCAGATCCAGGAATACACTTAACTACTCAGGAAATCTGACCTTGTGTTTAAAGTCTTCTCTGCCAAGCAGAGTATTTCACATGGTTCATTTCTGATGGAGCTCAGTGGAACATGAGAGGTCCTTAAGCATTTTCTCTCATCAAGGCCACCACAAGGTGGTCACCTCCAAAGTGTTCCCCCAGTTCAAAGTACTGGGAATCGCTCATGAAAGAGTATGAAAGAAAATGCAAGGGAAAGCCACAGCAATGGACACACACCACAAAGATGAACAGCAAACACAGTACAGGGCCGTGTGCTTGCACTACACGTCCTAACCACACATAGTGCTGGCACTTACCATAGTCAGTGTCATCTGCAGGCCACTTCTGTGCAGGCCAGAAATAAGGGGTCTGCAGGAAAAAGGTGCTTTCATTAGCAGCCTGGAACTCCCACAACACTGAGGGAGAGGACAGCTCTCCTCTGCTAAACTCAGAGCTTCAGCTCCATCACTGCGTGTCAGCTCTCAGAGGTACCAGATACAGCAGAACTGAGCCCAGCAGACTGCCAATGTCAACCCACTCCTGCTCTGCAACAGGCTCACTGCTGCCTGAGCACTGAGATGCTGGAGCCTGATTTGGCACCATGTGGGAACCAGACTCCTCATTTAAAGGGTACCCTAATTTCCCATCGTAATGGGAACAGTCCACCCATGAACACTGATAACATCCTGTTGTTACTGTGCTTTCTGTATATTCATCATTCAGTCTCCCCAGATCATTCTGTTCTCAACCAGGAAATCCATTTGCTACTTCAAGACCTGGAAGGGAACACACACATGGAAGATAGCGCAGCTGTTTTGAAGTAGAACAAATACACTGATTTAGCTGAAGGAGCTATCAAGAGTTTCCCTATAAACCATAATCTGACATATGGAACTGGCCTGAGACTGCCCCATGGATCCCCTCCTCCTGCACACTGGACAACGAGCATGGCTACATAGCATGGCCTCAGGACTAAGACCTTACAGAAGATGCAACTCACTTGAAACCTGTAGAGGCTGCCATCTGTCTTAAGGGTGAGGTTCTTTGGCTCCTGAAGAGGGTAGATGTATCCATATTTGACAAACAGGTCCCCCAGGTGGAGTGCCTCTGCAAAGGGAGAAGGGAGATGTTTGGATTGCACAGGGACACTGCACTGGAATCTAAACATGAGCTTCTACTGGGGAGTGAGGAATTCATCTGAGAGGTTTTGTCTATGGAGACCTTCAAGTTTTAGAACTGAAAGCCTCAAGTTTTACATTTCTACCCACCTTCCTGAGTGACCTGCAAGCGCTGCAGAATCCACTGCAAGATGTCATTACCTGCAAAGCAAGAACATGCCAGGTGCTTAAATCATGAGTGAAACGAGACCTCTCCAGTCCTCACGTCTCCCAGTGCTCCGGATCCCACTGACCCTTCCTGCAAACATGCTTTCAAATGCACCATGCAAGAGAAGCGATAAAGAGAATACAAAGAGCAGAGATAAAATGCGCTGCTCTGACTGGCTCTGCTGCCATTCAGGCTTCCTCCTGACCAAGCAGGCATCAGTCCCTGGGAGAAGAAGCCCAAGGCAGGCAGTGAGCTGAGGATGAGTGTGCAGAAGCACACGGGGACTGAGCAACAACACTTAAACCTTCAGCACTGGCTTAGAAAGGACATAAGCAATGCAACAGCTTCTGCACCCAGGGAAGGTGGAGTGCCCCTTGTTTGAAGCATCTCATCTTGACAGATACATTGCAAAGTGTCTCCAGACTCACAGAGCACGGTCCTGTCTCACTCTGAGGATGAGAACAGTGACAGATCCTGGGGAATCCTTTAAGGGACACGACTTTCAGAGCAGAGGGATGTCCGAGTCTCAGATCCAAGTTGTAGCGGTAAAAGGACAGAGCAAAGATTTCTCCATTCACACTTCACCTCCCTCAGTTGTTTTGTTGCAGTGTGACCAATCAGACCCAAACCTCCAGCACCCTCCTCCCATTTAAACAGTGCACCATTCCCTGATCAGTTATTGGCTTTTCCTCCAAACATCCCCTAGGATTGCAGACCGAGGTGTTGACCTTTCTTGACATTGCAGCAATGACTTAACTTTTCTAATAGGGGCTCAGGGCTCTTATCCTACCGCCTGCTTCCTGAAATAGATGAAATTAAAGGATTATCTCATCACTCATTTCCAGACAGCTCTCTCTGCAAGCACTTTCCCCTAAAGGTGCACATTTAACTTGGTGTTTTCTGTTGTGAGCCATTTTCCTGCACCGAATTTAGCCACTTGGCCTCCTGCACATGAAGAGACAAACTCTCTTCTGTGGGCCTGTGTCCACTGCTCTTATGTCCTCACTAAACATGAATCACTGCTTTGCAACACCCAGAAGCCAATAGATATATATATATTATATATATACACAACAGCTTGCACAGCACTATAAATATCATTTAGAGTGATAAGCACCATGCCAAGAGACTGGAACTCACTTGCCTATAAGAAGTTGACTCAATTTAGGAGTTATGCAAGAGGGAACTTGCAGCAATTCTGGTTGAGGAGCCAGACTGAAGCAGACAGCACACAAAGAGGATGAGCATCAGCGGGCACCTTCCCTCCACATCATCAAGCCATGGACTTTCAGGAAGTGGTGTTTTAAATTGGTAAGACATCAAGAGAAGTGCTTGTTCCCCTGCTCCTATTCGAGGTGGCACAGCATCTTCAGTACAGGGGACGCTTCTCTGCAGTGCTGCCTTAACTATTCACTGACGGCCAGAGATAATAGAATCTATTTGGCCAAGTTGTATCTGGAGTCACCTGGAGCAAAGTCACTGGTTTCAGGGACAGATTTTGCCCTTTGTGTTCTAAAGGGCTGCAGAAAGACCAGAGTAAAAGGAGGGAACTTTGCTACAGCATCTCCGAGTATCTACAGTAAAGGATCACTCACAAGAGCTGGAGAACAGGGAGGCAGAGACAATGCTCTGTGAAAGGAGACTCTGCTAAGAGCTGCTGTAATGCCATACATGACGCAGCACAGCTCCCTGTCTGCCCGAAGGAGGAAAAGCCGTCATTTACAGGCAGAGAAGTGGGCTGAGTATTCTCTTCTTTTCCTGGGTACCGAAGGAGAACTATTATTAGCAGAAAACTTTACAGGGGAGACTAATTGTTTATTGCTCCTTTCTGAAGCACCCTCTTTCAGCCTGAGCCCGGGCTGCCTGTTTTAGCTGAATCTTAATATTTATCTTGATCTGTGATTCAGCCTCTCTGGGAATGTGACAGGTCTGGAGGATGAAGCACCTACTCACCTCTGTGCTAAACGAAAGCAAGGTCACTTGAGTTAAGCTCACAGGAGGCAGCTAAAAGGGCATGATTATCACTCTGTGGGTGTCTCCGATTCAAAGAGCCAGGAGTGAAATGAGACAGGAGTGAGAACGAGATAAAGGGAGCAGGCATGGCTCAAAGGATGTACAGTAAGTATTTACTGGGATATACTCGGTATGCATCCAGGCAGTGGTAACTCTGGAGTGGCCATAGGGTCCTCACAGCCGTTCTTTGATGGACCTCCTGGTTCCTTCCCCTGGTACAGCTCTTACCTGCCACAGCATGTGGGATGTTGGTGATCATCACCGTCTGCGTCTGCGTCTTGATGCCTCTGTCTGGATTCTGCATCTCCATCATAAGAGCTTCAATCTGCAAAGCATGAAGCAGATGGAATGTATTACAGAAGGCCCAGGACCACCCCAGCTCTGGGCAGCACCCCAAGGGAATGTGCAGTGGTGTTATACAGGAATGGATGCAATGGCCACAGTCTTTTCTGAACCTCCCCTTGCCATTAAAGGTGCTACCTCCAAACCTTGCCAGCTCTCACACTGACTCACAGCACCACTTCCCCCTCCTATAGAAGACACAAGCGCAGGGTTAGCAGATGAGGGACAGGATGTAACTACTCCATGTGAGCTGAGCTACGAAAAAGGAATCTCCGCTACCCATAAACTTTCTTCTCTGGTGCAGAGGGCTGTTTGCTGGGGCAGTAAGGAAGGAGAAATCAATCTGTGCTTCTATTGCACAAATACCCCACCCATGCGCTTGCAGACACTGCACCATGCACCAAGAACATACGGAGTATGCCTCAGCCCCATCTGTGGGCAGCAAAGCTCAGTCCCTCTGGGACATCCAGAGCAACTCCTCCCTCTGTCTGGCAGCATCCTCCATCCCATCAGGAAGCCTTGAGAGATGCTGATGGCTTGTTTTTAACACATCATGTTATGGAGGATGAATCTCACCCTCAGGGCGAGAATTCTTCTATTTCTCATTCCAAATTACTTTTTATTTCTAAATACGAAGGTTTTCAAATGTATTTTCCTCCTCTCACGTATGACTTCCACCTGGCAGCATCCCAAAGGCACAGCAGCCTCCTGCTTGCACTTGGGATGCTCCACTAAAACAGCTGGAGTTGGAGTATGCTCCTTATCTCCTCATTTTAGACAACCTAGCTTTGTGGATGATGCTCTTTTTGTCTTGTGCTACTATCCGATACTAAATCAAAGCCGGTCCAACAGGACCAATTCTGTCTCTCTGCACATTCATTTGGAGCAAGGCTGTAGATTTTAATGAGGATTAGAGGATTTAACTAGGGTGACTTGATGACACTCACACATAATGGAGGGTATTGTCTTCACAGGCACCACAGTGACTTCGAGCTCAAGTCTTGCCAAGCTCAGTGAGGGTTTAAGCCTGTAGTGACAGGATACGCTCTGGGCTTGACAGTAAAGATTGATTTTCAACTGGTTTTAATGCCAGTGTCACATTAATGCTGAAACAGAGAAGCCTGCTGAGGCTGGAGCCAGGCTGGAGAAGCCCCCAACCACGCTGCAGACCCCACTGGTCCCTGCCCGGATGAGGTGCTGCCATCAGGGACCAGCATAAGGAGGATGCAGAGGAAAAAGGCGAGCAGCATCCATCAGCCGTACCCATGAGCTATGAGTCATGTGCAGCCCTTAGAGCACAGCAAGGAGAAGCACACACATTGTACTGAAAGAGAGCCACTGGGGAGCACAGCCCTGCTCCACCAGCTGATGCCCAACAGGCCGGATTCTGACTGCTGAGGCAGACACCAACGCCAAGAGGCTGGGCTGAGTCAAGCTCTGCCAGCATCTGGCCACGTGCATACAGCCCAAATGCATTTCAGAAGCTTCTTCCCTGCTTCAACACGCTTCTGTGCCAATGTTCTTCTTACCAAGACAGCTTAGGAGAGAAGGAAAACAGAGTAAACCAACCTAAGTGCTAGCCATGAGTACTTCATGGACTAGAAGGCATTGCAGGGCCTTAGAGGGAACTCTCAGATCCCCCCATGGGTCAGCCATGAAGCTGTGCACCCAGTCCATGGCACGCAGAGCAGCCTCGCAGCACATACCCAGCATTGCCCATCACCCCTAAAGCAAACACCTTTCCTGTCCCCACATCTGGAGAGGCAGCACAAGGAAGACAGCACAGTGGGAATCCCTCCATGTGCTGGAGCCTACCCATGGCTGCGGCGATGTGCCAGCTGCTGGCAAAGCTGGAGCAAGGCTTCAGCAGTTAAGAAAGCTTCTCTCGAGGATTTAAGCTCCTCGTGGATCTAAGGTGCTTGCTGGATGCACACTGAGCATCCTCAGCTCCCACCACAGGCAACCAGCAAAGATGCTCTGTACTTTAGGATGTGGTTGTCCATGCTGCCACGGAACAGCAGATCCATACACAGCTTCCCTAAGGCCTGGAAAACCAGAGGAGGAATGAAAGCAGAGATGAGAGCTAAAACCTTTCCGTGGCCAGTCCAGAGCTTCCCTTCCCAGTGCTAACAACAGTCTGAGCACCAGAACTACTCAAGCCTCTCACACAGTGAGTGGTGCATGTTCCCTAATAGGAATTTCCTGCGTTAAACACCTCTTCCCACCTGAGGAACGCAGAGCACATTGCAAAGACTGCAACAACTGCTGCTGGGGTTGCTTCCCAAAGCACAGAGCACCTTCAAAGACACAGCACCGAAGAAAACACCTTCTTCACCTCCTCTACCATGAAAAGTACGGTGCTTGTATTGCTAGGATCATGCCTTAGCACTGAACAGCCCAACTTCCCCCCCTGGATCATGCGCACTGCAGGAGAGCCACCTACAACTCCAATAGCAACCGGCTGTCCTTGTCACTGGAAATTCAGTTAATTCCACTCAGTGGGATAAGCCAAAGGCAGGAGGTGGGTGGAAGGGAAGCTCAGCACTGCTGATACCGGTTGTACTAAAACTGGCTTCGCTTTTGAATGAACCCTATGGAAAAACACCAACTGCTTTACAAATTACACATCGGAGCCCAGAGCGTGGGCAAACTTCTGGCCACTCCTGCAAGGGTTTTCTGGGCACAAACACACTTGTTTCTGAAAAGGTGGGAAATGATTTGGCCACGATACATCCCAAAAAGTGGATGCACATCAGCTGGAAGCCTGGGGAATGCTGGACCAAGCCCAGCGGCCCTCTGCTGCAAATGACGAGGTTTCCCCTGGGAAATAACACAGTTTTGAAGGGTCTTTGAGGGAAAAAGGACGGGAGACGGAGGAAATGTGTCAGGAGAATAACTCAGCCGAGGCTAAGCCACAAAACTCAATGAAACTACGGGTTTATTTCCTCCAGGTCACACGTTGCCCCCAGACCCCAGCCTCAACCCCGGAGCCACAGGGCTCTGCAACAGGCTATGTCCCCAGAGCCCCGGGGCCGGTGCTGTCCCCTCGCACACCCACGGGGGCCGCGGGGAGCCGTGCCCGGGCAGGGCGCTGTGAACGCCGGGCACCGCATGGCCCCGCCCGGCTGCAGCCCCGGGGGTGCTGCCCAGCCCTCACCTTTTTCAGGAAGGCCATCCTCGGCCGGTGGCGCTGCCCCTGGTCCAGCCGGGTGACGGTCATGGTGCCGGAGCGGGCCCGGGCAGCGGCGGCCCCGGGCAGGTTCACTCGCCGGCAGACACCCGCCACCCGCCAGCACCCCCGGCCGGGGGCGGCGCCAACACTGCGCGCCGCAGCCAATCAGCACCCGCCGCCACACGCTCATTTGCATGAAGCCGGCGCAGGCACCGCCTCTGGGCGCTAGGGGGAGCCCGCTCGGCGGGGCGGGGCCT
>JAOEHY010031451.1:45018-80467 GCA_025447955.1 Psilopsiagon aurifrons | reverse complement strand
ATGGTGTTTGTGACTGCTCTGATGTTATACGTGGTTTGCACGCTTGAGCAAAGCACATGGAGCAGAGCACTCTTTCCATTCACAGGAATACCCTGAAGGCATGGGCTCCTTTCCCAGTTGCTTTGCTGCCCTCGTGGAAGTGCTTCATCTTTCTGTTCTTTCATCCCTCTGTTCAAGGCAGTGCTCTGCAAGGCCCTTCTCCTGTGTCTGCTCAGTCATTCCCATGTGGAATCCCCCCGTGAGTCACAGCAGCTGCTGCATCAGACACTCCTTACATTCCAGTTTTTCCACCCTTCTTTGCTCCTTAAGTTAACTATTGTGAGTAACCTCTGTCGTGCCACATGTCAGCATCAAAGCCATCATACCTCATGCTTCAAGGCATCAGCTGACAGCCAAAAGGAGCAGGAGAACTGTCTCATAGTTCAAGTGCTGAGGTGCTGTTTGGCTCTTTGAAGCAAGCTCAGATCCCAGTGGCTCTCTGAAGCAGCAAAGGTGACAAACTCCAGTAGCATGGACAGTGATGGAGGCAAAGAGCTGGAGAGAGGGAATTCAGAGGAGGGAAAGGACAGTGAAGCCACACAAGCGTTTTAGTGATGGTAGCTAACACACGTGCTTTCATCTCTAGGAGAGACAGACACTGGCAGGAGAATGGGATCTCCATACAGGTCATTCTTTTGATCATACCAGGGTAAACAGCGCACAGAAAGATGTAGCTCAGTTTCTTGGCTTGGGAGGGAAACTGAGAGAACTTCTTATAAACTTCATCGGTTCCTCTGAGCAGCTGCTGTCCTTCACTGTCCTGGGGGGGAAGGACTCAAAAGTCCTTCAGGTGAGGTGCTGACCTAAGGAAAGGATCAATCACCAACAACTGCATGTGCCCCATGTATTTAAAGGAATAAAAATGGTCATTTCATCCCAAAATACTGACTTTAAAAGTACCACTGAGGAATAGAGGCATCTTATCAGAGAAACATTTGAAAGCCTTCAGAAAGAGCATTTCCTTGCAGGATGTCCAGCAGAAGCAGCTCTGCAGAGCTCAGGCGGAGGTGTGAGCTCTTCAACCCTGCTGAGCTCCAAAGCTCCCAGTGATTTTAAATCCTGCTGATGTCCATGGACACCCCTGGAGATCAGGTGAGGGGCTCCTTCCATTTTTAATCTTCTCAGACAAGCTAAAATAAAGTCAATGGGTAATTCTCTCTCCATCGCCAAGCTGCTCCATGTCGGCTACAGAAGATCTCCAATGTAAATTCAGTTTTGTTACCATCTGCAAATGACCCAAAGCACTGAACACAGGATCAGAGATGAACATTTCGTCTGCTGCCCAGGGGAAACATCCCAGCAGTTAATGCTCTACAGATCTGCCACATGAAGCACGAGATGTTTAAATCAGATTATAGAGGCTTGTAAAGGGCAGACACTCCTGGGCTCTAATCACAACCCCACTCCTGTGGAAAGGAGATGCTTCTCCAGTCCCTGACAGAGTCTGGCTAATTGATGTGTGAATTTGTCCACCAAGAAAGTAAGGGACTATCTGCGGGAAGAATGGAGAGAGCACCAGCAGAGCCATGCAGAGTCCCTGCTGATTTCTGGCTCCAAAAGTTAGTCCTGGCCTTTCTGCACCCAGACAATCATAGAATCCCAGCCTGGTTTGTGTTGGAAGGGACCTTAAAGCTCATCCAGTTCCAACCCCCTGCCATGGGCAGGGGCGCCTTCCACTTGAGCAGATTGCTCCAAGCCCCGTCCAACCTGGTCTTGAACACCGCCAGGGATGGGACAGCCACAGCTTCTCTGGGCACCCTGTGGCAGCTGAATTTTGTCTCTCTGCTCTCCTTGTGAAGCCCCTATGAGCTGTGTTCACTCAGAATTCTCATCAGATTCTCTTGTAGGAAGCACTGCAGAGGGAACCCCCTCCCTTCTGTAAAGATCACATTTCCTACGTGGTTGCCCCTTCTTCACACATCAGAAGTTGAATCATGCAACACAAAAGGCGTGTGGTGAGTAAGCTACCTTTCTATCTAAGGAAACTGGGGACAACCCTGAGGGGAAGGAAGGGGTAATGTAAATGAAGCAATGAGAATGGTACTGCAAGCATGGTGAGCAGGGGCTGAATTTCTATATGCAGTTCCTTCCAGGAAGATTTCAAAGCAGGTGGGTAAACTGCCATAGATATATTAACTACATATAACCATAATAAACTATATAGTGCAACATGTGGCACAGAGCGAGACATGACTGAATCCCAGGTCCCTCACCAAGGCAGTTCAAGCAGTAACTCCAGAGCCCATTATCATGTCTGGAAGGGCACAAGTACTCAAAGTTAAGAACCTTCCTTAGCAGCCACATGGGAAGAGCTGTGAGCAGGAATGGGCAGCATTTGCTTCCTGTCACTCCTGGACTTTCCAGGGACAGGAAAGCCAAGGGAAGAAGTGGCAAAGAGGAAGGAAAAAAGCAAAACAGAGAGAGACCTTACGCACCCTGCCTTAGAGATGAAGCCTGGCTGCTTGGGCAGAGGATGCAGCTGGGTTAACACCTGAGCCAGGACTGAGCAATTCAGCTTCCCCTGCTGAGCTGGATGACGCTGAGCCCACAGCAGTGTCCTCTCAAGGGAACAGAATCATCCTCAGTGCAGGAACAACCCTTAACCAGGGGAAGTTTGGATTAGGTATAAGGAAGAAGTTTACTGTAAGGGTGGTGAGGCACTGGAATGGGTTGCTCAGGGAAGTTGTGAATGCTCCATCCCTGGAAATGTTCAAGGCTGGGTTGGATGAAGTCTTGGCTGACCCAGTTTAGTGCGAGGTGTCCCTGCCCATGGCACGGGGTTGGAACTGAATGATCTTAAGGTCCTTTCCAACCCAAACCATTCTGTGATTCTGATTCCTGATCTGTAACACGCAGGGGAGAGGAAGACAGGGACTGTGCAACCCTTGGTTGATGTGGGCAGCCAGACACATGACGTGACTATAATGTGCTGACAGGGACAGCAGGAAGCACACCGGAACATGATGCACAGGGCAGCTGGAGGGAGAGACCAAAGGGAGATGTTAGCAAAGACACCAGGCAGCCGAGCCCACGGAGCAAACAAAGTGAAAGGAGGGGAAAGAGAAGGGGAAAGGACAAAGGCAGCAGACCAAGGAAAGATGGAAGCCTCCTTGAAAAGCAGCACAGGTAGCCCTAAAAAACACCTGCATTTATTATTAAGCACTTGAAAATACTGTCTTTACTTCATTTAACTTAGCAATGGATAATAAACTCCACTGTCCCTCACCCTGCACACAGCACCCACGCAAGGCCCAGACCCACTGTTTGCCCATCCTGCAGCCCTGCACAGCTCAGAGCAGCAAAGAGGAAGTCAGCCCCGAAGGGTTCAACGCGTTTTTAACCAAGCTCTTTTGGCACCGAGAACAGAAAACTGCTTAGCTGGCAAGCTCCATCCTGCCCCCCATGACCGAGGGCTGACCTTCCCCGCGGCTTCTCGCCTGTCAGCAACCCTACAGAGCACACAACCCACCATAACGGGGTCAGTTTTCCCTCAGTGACCGCACAACAAGCACTGGATACAGGCGTTAAAGAGACCCCGACCGCGACCACCGCGGCCGCAACCGCCCCCCGCTCCCGCCATTTCCTCTGAGGAGCCGCTCAGTGGGCGGGGCCCGCGCAAGGGCGGGAACGCGGCGCTGCGGCGCATGCGCGGGGCGGCGGAGCGGGCGCTGCCCTCGCTGGCAGTGCTCGCTAAGATGGCGGACTTCCTGCCGTCGCGCTCCGTGCTGTCGGGCTGCTTCCCCGGCTGCCTGCTCACCAGCGGCGAGGCCGAGCAGCAGCGCAAGTCCAAGGAGATCGATAAGTGCCTCAACCGCGAGAAGACCTACGTGAAGCGCCTCGTCAAGATCCTGCTGCTGGGAGCGGGTGAGAGCGGCAAGTCTACTTTCCTCAAGCAGATGAGGATCATCCACGGGCAGGACTGGGACCGAGCAGCCCGGGAGGAGTTCCGAGCCACCATCTACAGCAACGTGATTAAAGGTGGGTGAGAGGCGAAGGGGCAGCCTCGGGAAGCTCCAGGCCCGGACGGGGTTGGGGGGGGGCGGCCTCGGCTCCCTCAGCCCGGTGGGTCGCTGCCTCCTCCCGCTCCGTCGGTGGTTTCGTTTCGGCCTTTCCTTCACGGAGGGGGAGCGGCCCCGCACTGCCGGTGCCACCGTTCGGGGGGCAGCCGCCCTCCGCGGGGTGCCACCCGGCCACGGTGTGTGTGGAGGGGAGAGGCGGCGGCCCGGGCGCGGCCCCCGGGCGGGAGCAGCGGTTTGAGCCCCTGAGGTCCCGAGCGGTGCCATTTCCTGGTGACGAGATCGCGGTGATGAGCGGTAATGGATGGGGGTGAGGTGCACCTGAAAGTGCGGGAGGACGGGACTGTGTCCTGCGCCCCAGGAGAAAGCGCTTCGCTGCAGTGGAAGAAAGCTGCCCTCGTGTTGGAAACCAAGACAGACCTGCACCAAGGTTCATAGATGCATTGCTGAAACCTCCATGCACGCTTTAGGAGGGGGCTCTTCATTCCACTGCTGTCATCCTTACTGAGTCGGCCACACTTTATCATTCTCGTCTAAATCGCTCATCAGGTTTATTACTTTGGACTGTGTGATAGTTGGGCAAAGTCTCAACTAAGTTTCTTAAAGCAGTAAAGCAGTGTCAGACCTCAGCCCTGCTCGTGAAGGGGGCTCAGATCCAGTGATTCTTAAAGACAATTGATTTAAAAGCTGTTTACAAATCAAGCCTGGGGAAGCTATAAATAGCAAGGCAGTAGGAATCACAAGCAACCTATATTAACCAGGTTGCAGATTGTTAGTAAAGTAACGTACTTCCTACTCTGTGGAAGTATACACATAGGAACTGCAGCTCTCTTCTGAAGGCTGCTTCCCTGCAGTCACTGTGTTTGACAGATGGAAATGTCATAGAAAGGGAATGAAGCTCAAAAAACCACTTCGGTTTTGAAGTGTGTTGTTACACAGTCATTTGTTACTACACCTTAATTTCCTTATGATCTCCCCATGCTTCTACAGCTGCTTATTCTTTATAGTATTTTCTTTTTTAAAGGCCTTTATCGGAGAAGCTGTAAATACTGTGTTTCTCCTAGGGAATATTTACCAAATCAGCAACAAAACATGGGCAGGGAGGTCTTTCAGTGATATAACTCCTTTTGCATGTAAGCAGGAAAAAACCTTTTAGAGAGTACAATGATTTAGTAAATATTGTGTTCATATCTCTGCAAATGTTAAAGGCAGCGATAACTGTCTACAAGTTGAGATAACTAGATACCAAGCTCATAATAATACAGAGATTAGGGAACCTTGAAATACACAGATGGCTTGACATATTCTGAAGTAAGCTTTTAAATACACTTCATTTGAGTTGTCTTCGTGCCAGGCAGAAGCATTTGGTAGCACGTACTGGGGGCTTCATAATTAAACCCAGCACTTTATCAAGAGTTAAACTTGTGCTGTGGGTATTATACTGTTGGCCATGGCCATGTTTTTCAGACAGTAAGTATCTGAGGTTTGATATTACTTGAAAACATAGTGCTTAGAGTCAGTTGTTCAGAAACTTTGTGATTTCCTCCTGGGTGGAGAGTCCCACTGAGCTTTGACTGCACAGAGTAAGTGCATTGTCTGAATCTCTGCAGGTTTGTAGGCTACTGAAACAGTAGATGGTGAGAAGCTAATTGCAGCACTCTTTCATGTTATTAAAGGTGTGAGAGTCCTCGTGGATGCCAGAGAGAAACTTCATATCCCCTGGGGTGATCCTGCGAACCAGAGTAACGGAGATACGATGATGGCGTTCGACACCCGCTCGGTTTCAGTGGTGCAGGGCATGGTGGAGACGGCGGTGTTCCTGCAGTACCTGCCGGCCATCCGAGCCCTGTGGGCTGACAGTGGCATCCAGCACGCGTACGACCGGCGCAGGGAGTTCCAGCTGGTAAGTTCTGTGTTTGGATTTGGAATCGAGTGTATATGATTCTTGTGTGAGTGCATACAGCGCAGCTCAAGCGGCCTCCTCATGGATCTTAAGCCTTTTGGAATAGTACAGTGTCATGCTGTGGTATTGCAAACAGATGCATTTAGCTCCTTCCCTCCCCTTTTTCTACAAAACAAGAAGAATAAAGAGCTTCTGACATAATTGTCCTCATTTCATATGTGAGAAAGCAGAGGTCTGGAGGGCTTTTATGTTCTGTAACAAAGCTTGTACGTCTGTAGTGTTTTTACCATACGATTGTTTCCTTTGTGAACTAGTGCATTGACTTAAAAACCAGCACAAAACATGGTTTGCAGTAAAAGAAGACTTACCAGTAATGTGATTTTTAAGAAAAGATATGCATGGGTTAATGAGAAGAATTTAAAAACCACTCCCTTCTCTATTCCAGTTTGAGCAATGTAGCAAACATTCCCTCCGTGTACTTCCTGTTTAATTTTGAATGTCTACGTTCATGCTCATGTAATGAGATTTTTTGTTATATTCAAGTTCTCAGCTGAAGATGGAGTATACAGGTTAATATTGGGGTTGAAATGGAATGTGCAGCCCTATAGTGGTGATGGAAAGGAAGAAGAAACATGTCTTGATTTTGAGCTGGAGCTTTAACTCCCTGTGACAGCTGAAGTCCCTTTGCTCCATTTCCATGCAAATGCTGCAAAAGGACACAAAGAGTTTGAGTTAAATTTGCTGTTTATTGATTCATAGACTTGTGTAGTAAATGCCAGTGGCACAGGAGTTTGTAGGGTTGGAGGTGGAGAACTTTAAAATAGATCAGATCTGTTCTTCTAGGTCTCTTGAATCTAAGTGGCTTTGTGTTTTTTATGTCTTAAAAATAACCTTTGTGTTAGTGTGAATCTGAACAATAGCTGATGATGTCTCCTGTTGAGCTATTATGAATGGTTGTGTGATTGTGCTCTGGCTAAAATATGTTGTGTAAATATATATTACTCTGATCATGGGACATTTCATAGAGGCTGCAGGATGGGCAGGTGCCCGTCACCGGCCCAGTGAGCTCTCAGCTATGTAATGTGTTTCTAAGGAGACCTGTTGCTCCTTGCATTTTACCTTCAAGGTGTTCATAAAAGGGTGATTGCTCTGCTTCTGGTGCAAATGTGACTCAGTAACACAATTGCTGTGCTGGAGTGATCTGTTTTAAAAGCTGTTAAATAAACTTGTCTCTGCTGAAGCGTGGCTGGTGACTTCAGGGGAAGCAGCAGAGGAAAAGGGACGACCTATTGCCTTTCCATCATCTTGAGTCTGAGAAGAAGGCTCTTTCCGTAACTGAAGCTTGTGCAGAGTTTCACTTTGAGTAGGATTTGAAGAATGTGTTCTGCTTCAGGCAGAAAAAACCCTATTGCTTTCTTTTGGAAATCCCTAAATCTGCATAATGTCCTGGATTGTGTATGGATCTTGTTATGTTTTAGGCAGAACTCCAGAATGTTTTTTTAAGTGCTCTTAATAGTTGACAACTGTCCTAATACTAATTTTGAAAGTAAGGTAACTGCTTTATTTATCCTTATATTGCTTTATTCCCTAAATCCTTTCATAATCTCAGCATGAGATATTTATGCCAAGTTATAAACATGAAGAAAAGGAAGCAGCTGAATGATGTCACTATATTGAGTGCAGCAGCATGAGCAGTGCTGGCCAAGCATGAAGTCTGGGGTTTTACCCCAGCTGAAACTATGACAGGGCTCCGGCTCCATGTGGGCAGCAGAAAGGTGGAAGACTCTGGAAGCAGTATGGATTTTTGCCATACCTGCTGGCAGGCTTTGGAAAAGAGTGCTCAGAGAGTTTAGGTATGTTATGTACTACAGAAAGGAGACACAAATAGTTGAGGGGAGTGATGGGTGTACACAAGTCAGGAGGGAGAGGTTGGAAGAGACACAGAGAGTGCACTTGGGTCGAGTGCTGATTCTTGAAGAAAGGATCCAGGACTGAAAATTGTTAGCATTGCAGATGGGGAATAAAACAGTGTTCTACTTGCAGTTCAGCTGCTTGGGACAGCAAATGTAATGAAAAGAGAGATACTGGCAAGATCTGTGCAATTTTGTGAGAAGTCATTGAGCTGTTCATGCTATTTTCCTTCTTTTCCATCATCTTTCACTTATAATGCCAGAGACGACGTTAGGACCCAGAAGAAACAATGTGGTCTTTTTTATAGCAGCATGAGAGGGGGAAAAGCAGAACTTAGTTATATTCTAATGGAATTAGAAATCAGCATTTCCATGCCTCGTTTGCTGAAGAGTCCTTCCTCATTTTGTTAATGTAAGTGGTCATGAGGATAGTCAATATGATTTATTTTCCTTGGTATAAAAATAGGGGCCTTCTGGCCACTAACAACAGTATTCATGAAAATTCATGCGGTCACTTATGTAGTGCTTTGAAACTAATTGCAGCTTAGTACGTGTGTGCCACTTCAGTACTTCTCAGGTGGTTAACATTATAAATCCCTCAAATTTTATGGCAAACTGAAGTCATTCAGGTGGCAGTTCTGCTAACACAGTTAACTAAAGACTTCTGGCCCTGTAGCTGAGGCAGTTTCTGTAACTTATGTTCTGGTTGATTTCAAGTTTTCTGTCCTTCATGCACTGAGCTTATTTCTCCTACAGCCTCTGGTCAATGTCTGATGCGGATTAGTTACAGAAAGTCTGAATCAGCCTGAAGATCTCTGACATCTAATGAGCATTGCAAATTTCTCCTTGCCAGTTGATTTCCAGTTAAAATCTTCTGAAATGTCTTGGATAAAACACACATTATCTTAATTCTACAACATGCAAGGTGATTAAACAAGATATTTCCTCGCCTTTGTATTTATGCGCGTGGGCTGTTCAGGTCTGTGGTTAGAAAGGTTTGCTGTTCTCACTGGGTCTTGCTCTGGGACGCTGGCTGCTGAGGAGTGGCTGGTGCTGGCTGTCTGTAACACTGAGGAAAGCACTTCTGAGTAGAGTACGGTTGTACGCTGCTACACTGCCTCTCACTTCAGCAGGTGCTGTGAACTCACATTTGCTACGAGTCATGCACAGAGGAGCATTCTGAAGTAGTCTCCTGGCATCTTCTAGTTCTCTGACAATGGAAGAGTGGGATGAGAGCTGAGTAGCTCAGATGCGCGATAAGCTTTGAATGTGTTAAAGGTTTGTTCTTGTTAAAGGCAAACTTTTGGGTGGGTTTAGGTGTTTGCTACCAGCAGTTGTTGATCTGTAGTTACATTTTGCCCTACTTGCAAATTACACTGAATGTTACTGTGTTGTTTTGTCCTTAATGCCATGAACCTGAAGTGCTCAGAAGCAGTGACGACACTTTTTTCTGTCCATATCTGCGCAGAGCTGCAGGCATGGATGGTACAGCAAGGATGGCAGGATGCGCATTTACCTCTGGATCATGTTTACTTCTGTGACATGTCTGCAAGTGCTAGATCAGATTATAGAAGACAGGAAAAGGCGTGTTCAGCTCAAAGTTATGCTGCTAGTTTTGCTGCAGCTTCCCTGCAGCATTTTCCTGTTGCAGAGAAGTATTTTAGAAGAGCGTTGTTCAGTTGAACTGGCTTTTATCCTGTCCTGGTGGAGCTTTTCTGGGTTTTGTCTCTGAACTGGCTGTTGTACACACAAGAGCATTAAACTGGCTCTACTGGAAATGAGTCCTCAAATGGCCACTGCAGAATATTAGCAAAACTTACCATTCATTCAGGTGTGTAGGCAGCACATCCTTGAAATGTGCTTGATTATAGTGATCGTGATGAAGTCAGTTGTGTTTGAAGCCAGACCAGGTTGCCAGATGTGAGCTCTTTCTGAAATGTGGATGCCCATCTCGTGGTCAGTACTTCAACATCTCTCTGAAGTCACAAGTGTAGAACCTGGAAAAGCAGCGTCTGTCATTCATTAAAAGCATCTACAGTATATTTGTGACACTGAATTTCAGAAGCCTTTCAACACCTTGTACCACCTGTAATGTGCTGATAACTCCTCCCAGCATTCATCCTCTGCAACCTCTCCACATCCCAAAGTTGGGGGGTGGCGATGTCTTTCCCTGTCTGCTTCCCCAGATCCCTTCTTGGTCCTGGGATTGGGTGTTGGGTTGCGCCAGTCTGTTTCTGAGTGAAGTGTGGAGGTGGTGCTTCTGTAAACACGTGCATTGGCTTTTTGGGCACTTAATCGTATAATTCAGAGTTAATTTAAGTATCATGTTGTTATTACACTGAATACTGTTCAGAATTCTGCTGCTGCTTTGTATTGAAATGTGGACTATTTTCCCCCTTTCCCCAGTCAATAGGTCACCAAACATCACATCACAGGATGGTGTACAGTAAGTATGACTTCTTAAACCCTTGGAAAGGTGAGAGCCACTTTCTGTCTTCACCTGAAAAAGATTTATCAAAGATTCTGTGGACAGAAAAGTGCTTTACAATTTTATACTTAAAAATGAGTCATTTAAATCTTCAGAGAAGACTGAGTTTTTGAGGGTTCGCTGGTTTTCCTGCCCCAGTGACATGATAGTGCTGGCTTTAAGTTTGCCTTAATAAGGTTCTGTATGGGCTTCACACTAGAGTCCAACAATGAGAAGGTTTGAGTTTCCTTGCTGTGGGTTTGTGGCCAGAAACTCTTCCATGTGTGTACTGGTGCTTTGGTAATGGGAATTGACTAATGCTGAGCTGAACAAGTGAACTTTTACACTGATATAAGTGACATTTCTTTATCATTTTCCAAATTGGGATTAGGATTTCTGCTTCCCTCTATGCTACTTTTAAAATGTAGTTTCACAATACAGTGTGGGAGCAGAGCCATGTGTTCTTATACATACTCTGTCTTGACAAGCTCTGTTGTGTTGATAATCACGTGCCTTAGTTCCCTAAACATTTGGTTGCAGAAGACTAAAAGGTGACCTACTTGCAAAAATTTGCATTTCTGAGCCTTGCTTAAATAAAGGTAGAATATGTTGTGCCCTTCTGGATATGCTGTGCATGCCAACAACCTGAAGGCTTCAGAGGAAGAGGCTTTCACACGTCTTGGATATGTGAACCTCTTGTCAGTACGTTCTTTTAAATGTGTTAGATGAGCTTTTGCTGCTTCTGCTGCTTACAGAGTAACATGAGACCTTGGTACAAACATTCGTTCAGAACCCGTTTCCTTGCTGGCTGCTAACCTCCAAGGCCCTACATGTTAGTACCTGTAGAGCTGTCTCATTACATTGCTTCACGGGATTTAAACATAGCAGTGGTTGTGCCATTCTCTGTCCATTTAGAAATGACTTACTAATGTAAGCCCAATCTACACTACAGAGTGGCAGTATTCGTAGCTGTCAGCAAACCTCTGTGCTGGCAAAACATGTGGTATGAATGCAGGCCTGATCTTCCATCTATGTATTGTGCACCTGAGGCAAAGAATACAGGAGCCATCTTTTTCATATGTAAATATAGGATCCTTTAGGATTAAGGTGTGATGCCAGGGGCAGTGTTGTGCTGCTGCTCCCTAATTTGAGCTTACTCTAACTAGACTTCAGCCTTAGAGGCCAGTTAAGTCTGCTCTCACTGAGCACGTATAACGCTCTGGGTGGATTTGGATTACTCTTTCAGCTGTATTTATTGACCTAAAATTGAGTTAATGCTATATGCTATTTATATGTTCTGAGTTCATGCTGTACCTCTTATACAGAACTAGCAAAGTGGAAGGAAACTAAAGCTTGTGATAGCTGTGGAAGTTGCTTAAGAAAATGTGAGAAAACGTAAGTGCAGCTGACCTCACTACGTAAGAAAAGCAGTAAAGTACTAGTGTTTCACACAGAAGGCAAGATAATCTCCATGACAGCATTTTGGCTACTGGCACTTGGTTTTTTGGAGGTATCTAATTTACCACAAATCAGTTGAGAAGCTGAGAAGGTGCAGAGCCTGTCCTGTGCGGAACAGTGAGCTGGGTGACGGTACTGATGGAGTCTAGCTCAGACCAAGCGATATCTTGTTCTGGAATATGAAGCCTTTCTTTATGTGTCTTAAAGGTAAATAAATGGGTCATTGAACACAATATTAGTTAAATTGTCAGACTTGAGCAATAAATGTATTTAATCCAAATGAAAATCTCAGAATAACCCTTATGCCCTACAGCCAAAGTGGTTTGATGGGTCAGATTTAAATGGTGCATAAAGAAATGTTGAATATTACTCCAGAAGTGAAAGAAGGTCCCAAATTGTTTTCAGTATCCTCCCCACTTGCATGTCTGCATTAACAAGAAACAGCAGGTAATGCAGCTGGGAAAGTTGAGGAATTTAGATTCTAAAAACCACTCTGAATTCTTTATCATCACATTAACAACTTCAGCTGTGTAAGAGGAGAGAAGTTTTGGACTATTATAAGCAGTGAGCTGCCTTTTACAGCACTTAATTCACTGCATTTTGTTGCACACTTCTCTGTCATGGTCATTCACACCTTAAATGTTTTCCCAGTACTCCACAGTCTCCTCAGTTAAAATAAGTGGAATATTGGGCTCCGTTTCAGTGACTTAACCAAGGAACTTAAAAGACCCCTAAATTCTTTTTATAGATGAGAGGTACAGACATGTGTCATCACATACGAGCTTGCTGGGCACATGATGGTATTTGATCACCCACTGGTGACCAAGTAAAGAGGATGCAGAATTTCCAGGAGAGGAAACAGTGCACTGACACCTTCTGTAATTCAAAAGGCCTACACAGAGTAGTGTGTAAAAAAAGATAAACCCAAACAGAAAGAGAAAATCCTCAGTGTAGGGTGACGTACGGGACTTTTACATGTGGATGGTACTGGGGCCTTTAACTGTCTTCACTGTTCTTTGAGTGCTTTAGACACAGCTTTTACTGATCTTTAAATGCGCTGACATTCAGTTAAGAATACCTATAGATCTTTCAAAAGACCTAGTAGATTACCACTGTATCTTGTCAGATAGCTGGTAACAAGAGCTCGTGTATTTGTATGTCATCATTTGCAAACAGAAATACAAGAATATAATCAAAATGGATTCTGTAATTGAGGCAGAGGAAGGAACTAAAAGCATTTGGTCATCTGGGTTTCTCATGAGGCTGAAATAGGAACCAAACGTACTTTAAAACTGAGTCTGAGGGATACTTCAGTGCATGCACTGGTGTCTAGTTCAGGGTTCTGCTTTTGGAAGGTTGTGATTTAGTTTAAGGTATATGTAATGGGCTTTTCAAGCACCTTAAAGTTCAATGTGATCACTTTTAGTGCTGATATCTTTCCACATGCCAAATATTTGTCATGTTTTGAGGAGCCTTTGCTGGTCTTGTACAACTTGGAAGCAAGTGAAGCTCTAAGTGATGGATGGCAGATTTGCAGACTCACTACTGCTTCAGTGTTAGGTTTAATGCAGTTTGAGTTGCAAACACATGAAGTCATGGAGCCAGTGGGTCAGTGCACTGAAAGAAGAGCAAATGTTTACAGTCTGGTTCCAGTCTGTTTTGTGTGTAAAACATCTGAAGTTTAGATAGATGCATCCCAGAGTGTAAATAGTAATTGGGAGGTGGCTGTTTCATCTGGGTCAGTGCATGTTTTCATACAGCTTCTAGGTCTGTCTGTGTGCTGTGACGTGGGAGGTTTGGTTCATCAATGAAATCTGACAATCTTTTGCTGCATATCAGTGTCTTTCCTGAAGGAGAGAGTAAAAAGAACTTTGAAGGAAGAAATTTCACCTGATCCTGTGGGAAGTCTATCCTAATTTGCTTTCATGGATTAATTTCTGTTCAGGATCTTGCCAACATAAAGATCTTCATTAGACTGGTTCCTCATGGGTTGTGTCCCATATGCTACATTTCTTAACCTGGCTCTGATCTCTAGAAGGGGCTGCAGTAGATTTGAGTTTGCTTCCTATTTGGGAGCATTGGTGATCCTAAGAAAAATGACACCCCAGGGAAAATGCTGGGTACTCAGGTTTTCAGTTCTTGGAAAGAGTCTCTTTGGGGTTTACTCTTGAGCTATACAAATAGAATATTGCTTCATATGACTCAAAGGGTTTCTTAAAACTCTCAGCTGTTTATAGAATATGGCACAACCTGGTTTCCAAGTAGTTTTTCAGAAATAGAGGTATGAAAATAGTGTCTTGCATGGAAGAAATTGTAGTTCTGCAGTCTTTAACAGAACACCATTTCATGCCTCAAAAGCTGTGGTGAATGTTTGTATCTTCAAGCAGGTTTTGTTAAGAATCTGGCAGATGCATCTCTTTAGGAGAGGGATTCCTAACTGAGAAAACCGAAATTGGATTTCTTCCCTCTGAGGAAAGTAATTCAAAACTGGAGCAGTTTGCTCTGTGGTGCACCAGTGCGTGGATTAAGTTCTTAGTGCCTGATCATGTCTTCATTTGGTTAAGGGGGATAGCACATTATGTCTGAAACCATGGAAATGCTCCACTAGTTGGAGAAAATTGGGTCTGAACTGTGACTGAGTCCCTTTGAAGGGTAATGAAAACCTGCAGTCAGTGCTAGAAGGAGAAACACGGGATGCTGAAGCTGGATTTGGAGTATTGAGATCCAGACTGGCTTGAGCTGTGTGCCTTTCCCCCATCGTTCACTGGCAGTCACAGTGGATGCTGCTAGGCAGTTGTGCTGGAGGAGCTCAGGTTGGTGTGCTCTGGCTTCCTCCGTTTGTTATCCACATTGGAGAATTGTGGATTAATTGGATTACACGGTAAATAGGGGATAATAGATTAAAGGGATATTATTGGGTTAAACCCCTTCTTAAACCCCTTCACCTTGCTTTGTTAATGCCATTATGCAAGATGAAAATGTCAGTCATGAAATAAACTTGGTGTGACTCCACCATTTCATGGTGCTTTTGTAGCTTCATGATGTTAACCACCTTCTACCCAATGTGATCCAGCTGTTCTCAGGACAGATTCTGCTCTGCTACCAAGAGGCTTTACAAAAGATTACTTCTGTGAGTCAGGAATTCAAAGTTTCCTTGGTTTAGGAAAGATATTCAGGGTGTGTAACTGAACATAAGGCAGGTTTCACTTCTGTACTGCGTGATGCTGTTCTTATTGCTGTGAAAGCAGTCAAATACAACTGGAGCTGCACACAGGAAGTGCTGAAAAGAGGAAATGAGTTTGTGCTCTCAGAGGTATGATGAGATGTGACGCACTTGTGACATACATTGGTGGAGAACAGGATTATTTTGTTCTCCTGTAGAAGCAGATATAACCTGTAACTGAAACTGTCCAGTCTTATAAAGAAGCAGCAATTAATCTCAGTGTATCATAGAAAGAGAATGGTTTGGGTTGAAGGGACCTTAAAGCTCATCCAGTTAACCCTTGCCATGGGCAGGGGCACCTTCCAATAGAGCAGGTTGCTCCAAGCCCTGTCCTGGCCTTGAACACTGCCAGGGATGGGGCAGCCATAGCTTCTCTGGGCACCCTGTGCCAGCGCCTCATCACCCTCCCAGGGAAGAACTTCTTCTTAATGTCTTATCTAAATTCACCTTCTTTCAGTTTAAAGCCATTTCCTCTCCTCTTGTCCTGTCCTTACAAGCCCTTGTCCAAAGCCCCTCTCCAGATTTCTTGTAGCCCTTGAGGCACTGGGAGCTGCTCTTAAGGTCTCCCTGGAGCCTCTCTTCTCCAGCTGAACGACCTTTGAAAATGGGCAGGTCAAACCTAAATGGTGTTTGAGGTGGTTGAGCTGGAGAGAAAGAAGCTCAGAGATCCTGAAATATCTGATCAGGATGTACAGTACCTGTGCTTAAGCCCTTTCAAGGCTGGTCTGTTAACATTTCCACTGGCAGCAATGCTTTTTTAAAGCACTTTGTGCCTTTGAATTAAGCTTCTAACAGGCCAAAGACCCTATACATAGTAAAATGAGTGCCACAAGGATTATTAAGGTGCTGTGAGGTGCAGAAGTTTAAGGCTTTGGTTATTCCTCCATCATCTTTCTTCCTTCAAGCAGCTTTTCTCGTGTTATGGGTGGTTGGTTTGTGTGTCAATTTAGGCACATGCCTGGCAGCCTAAGAACATTGTATTTACTCTAAACTAGGCTTTTAAAAAAGCTTTTTTGTCATTGTTCTTATGTGCTTGTGGGGTTTTTAATTAGATAAAATAAAAAAACCCTATGTTTTACCAGAAACGTGGGTAAGATCAGGAAGAGAAAAGGTTTTGTGTTCCTGTAATTCTAATCTAGAGTTATTCAGTTATATCTCCTGTTTTCTTTAAATACCTGATTTATCATTTCAGTCCTGTCCATTCAGTGTGTTCTGCTGAACTTGCAGCCAGACATGGATGGTTTGATAGATGGTTCATATCTATCTTTAAACCTAGTGATGACTGAATCTTTATTTGATGCTTTTTCTCTCTCTTTTATTTTTTTGAAGTGGCTGCTGTTGGAAAGAATGTGCTGTGTTGTCCTGGAACAGCTAAAAAAGCCATTTGGCGATGCTGAGGTTTCAACAAATCATATTTAGGTTGCTGACATTGTTTTCATGGAAACCAAATAAATTGGTGCCACTTCCTGGGTTTAAAAGATGTGTTCATCTGTTGTGTATTTCATGTTGTCGTCTCTTTTCCTCCTTTTCCTCCCCCATAATATTTTAGTGGTTGCTTTGCTTTAGGCACTAACTAGCAACGTTTCAGACAGTAATCTTTCTCTTTGCCAAGTGATGTTTATAAAAGATAACTGGTTAGGGTCACTTCAGAACACAGCTATGACACACTGTTGTCTTGCAGGTAGATGTCCAACATGTGCTGTAATCCCATCTTTGTAGAAGGAGTGTGTTGCACAAAGCTCAAGATACTTCATTGTATAGGCATGAGCAAGACTAGTTGAGATAGATGCAGTATTGTAAGGGAAGCTGTTGTTGTAATATCAAGTACCTTGATAAGAATGTGATTTAGTGGTTTACAAGAAAACACAACTTGTATGCTCAGGATGAAATGAGTTGGCTTTCCTCAGGAAGGATCACAAGACTGCAGCAGGCACGCAGGCTGTTCTGAATCAAACCTTGCTGAAAATGGAATACTTGACAGTTATGAATAAAGTTATTTAACAGTCAGCTTCCTGTGGTTTGCATGCATTTCTGAATACTCCATCTGAACAAAAAAAGGTGTCTTCTGCAAGCAAAGTGATTGCTTAAAATCTCATGTTCTGATAGGATTTATATTAATACTGTATGAAAAGAGCAAAAGCTCAGTGACCCAACGCTGGAAGAGCTTTGAAGCTGATGTGTAGGCCTTTCATTCTGTCATACTGGGGGGTGTTCATGAAGTTTGCTCTATTGCAGTGTATCAGCACACATGAGAGATGGACTCAAGCTGGTGTTTGTCACTTCTGTTCACATCTTTGGGCCTTGCTTTAAGCTGAGCAGAAGGAAGCAGGCGGTGGACAAGGAAGGGTTGATGGTATGGTTCCTGTGGTGTAACAGGGCATTGGTAACCTGCAGCCACGCTTCAGGAGCTGGCAGTTCACAACTGCTCAGCTATAAAAGTGACTTTAAAGGGTTCACCTGCATTTGAAAAACCAAAGGTTCACTTGTGACTAATTTAAGACCATCACTGTATTTCCTTAACTAAATCTTCCAGTTCCCATCATATGTGCTCACAGAACATGGGTGTGAAGTCAGTGGGAATGAATGGAGAGTAACAGAGCTCTTAGATGGTGGCAGATCCTGCAGTTTCTCAGTCTATTGATTTTGTCCTTGCTGTGGCTCCTTTGTGGCATGACAGCAGCAGATTGACTGTTAGAGCCGCCGCACGGACGCGGTGAGCCACACTGGAGTTGGTGGAGCAGAGTGGGGAAACCCAAGTTTCTGTTTTCTAGTCATGTTGGGTAAACCAGAGGGTTTACAGTTTGTATAAAGGGAAATTTTAGAAGACAGCAACTGTCTGTTGAATACAGCATTTAAGTATAGCAAGTCATTGATTTACAGAGTGAGATCTAGTTCTGGATCTAGTATCAAGCAAAAGTAGCCTAACACAGAAGATGTCTTGGAGCTGGTGTTGTGAACAGATCATTTTCATACTCACTTTTAACAGTTGCTGGCATTAAGGCTTTCATTGGTTGTTGTGTGGTGGGTTTTTTCAGTGGGTTTCTGAACACTGCATGCAGCACGCAGTCACCCCTTTGGCAAAGGATTGAAGTCTTGCTTGGTTGCTTTGTCATGCTGCCTTCTTGAAGCTTGTTTAAAATGGGTCAGAACTCTTCAGTTCTGCAGGAGTGCACTCTGATAACCATCAGTTAGTCGTGGTGGTTGGCTGCTCAAGAGTAGCTGTAGTTATCAGAGCTGAGCCTGCTGATCTGAAGATGTCCAGGCCAGATAGATAGAAAATATCCAGAGTCAAGACACTGGCTTGTAGCTGCGTGATAGGGGAGGGCTGTCTGGAATGTGATGGAAGAACTGCTGATGAACTTAGCGCTGTTTTAAGTTCTTGATGCCATGCAAATTGATAAAATCCAATGGCTGAACAACTTTCTATCCTTAAATACCAAGTTGAGTCATAGTGACAGCGCTTTCTTGGTGTGTCATATTAGTTGTCTGGATAGATTTTCATAAGGGAAGAACTGAGTGAGCTGCAGATGTGGAGGAGGGGAGCTGGTATGTCACTGCTTTATTAACTGTATCCTGCTCATAACTGACTGCGTTTAAAGCTTAACCTCATGAGCTTCAGAATGGCCACCTTGATACGTGTCTGCTCTTGTCATGGATACCTGACGGCCTGGAGATCAAGCAGTCCCCTTGGTGTGCTTCACTCTTCTGCTGATGTGTGGCTCCAGAGCACTGTAGTTGCTGTGGGGCCATGTATTTTGCATTCATGTTTTCAGGAAATCCCCTCATTTGGGAAGCTGTTTCTTGGGGGTGTTTTGTGACCTTTACAGGCTGTGGCTTTCTGCTCCAACTGCTCAATCCATTGCAGTAGCAGTAAGCCTTGGGACTTAAAGGAGATGTAGTAACTCATGCATTCCAGTAGTGTGGAGTTAATGCTTCTTTAGGGAGCAGGCATTGCTGTAGGCAGTATAAAAAAGAGTTGTCTGAGATTGAAATATATGTCTGCATGTACCCACACACATCCATACTTACAGCCTTTGAGGCCCACGTATTGTAGAATAAATACCTCCACTAAATGAGTCTGAAATCTGTCTGATTTTACATAGTCCTGAGGGAAGGGAAAGTTGCCAGCTCCTACTATGGACTTAAAAAAGAAATTAAGCATGAACCTAACTTTGTCTTAATATTCAGCTGCAGACAGTGGTCTCAGTACTTGGAAGGCTTCAGTTCTGATCCTGTTCTTCCTGTTTGGGAAGCTTTCATGGATTTGTGCATCAAGGCTGTGTATTTCTGTTTTCTATGGAATAGAAGTGCTGCTGCTCATACACTTTCCTTAGAGGACTGAGGCTGGAATGGATTTTGGAGTGCTGAAAAAGATTGTGTGAAATACTGCTGTCACTGCTAGAGTTGCTCTTCTGTGCCGCCGGGCTTTGAAATGGTTGGTTAATGTTAGTGCTGCAGCTTGTCACCAGAGAGAATCAGTAATGGTAAACTAAAGGGAAGGTAAAATAAGGTAGTAGAAGTGTGCTGGGCTCTTTCCCTGCAGGTGTGTCAAGCACGAGGCGTGTTTCAACCAGAGTCCCAGCCTTGCCTAATGAAAAGTTGATGTTCAAATTGTACACTGGAAAGGTGCGGTGTCTGCTGCTGTTAGGTAACTTTAGGACCTGGAAAACCTGCAAAGGGTATGTGGTTTGTGTTATGTATCTGCCAGAACCCTTTTTGGACTGTTATTTACCTTACCCTACTTCACTGCTGCTTAGGTGACACAGTTTAATGTTGAGGTTTGATATTCTTCGTAGATAACTTCTATTTCAAGTGAAGGGAAGTGATTATCAGGGTATAACTCTTGTCCTAATTCACTTGTCTGACTTAGAAGTAGTCACGTGACCCTGAGTGCTGCTTGAATTGCTCCTCAAGAAAATTCTGTCAGTATTCTTGCTCTTCTATACCCAGAATGAAAACACAGATGGTTTCTTTTCTGTATTTGCTATAGAGTAAATAAGTCACAGCTTTGTAATCAAAAGCTTGAAAAAGGAAGTGTGGTTCTGCTGCTGTGTTGATGCCGGGAATTCTATGAAGATGCTACCTTCCTTTGCAATAAATTCAGTCAGTACCTTACCTGTTGGAAGTGAACTTTGGTTCAGCAGCGTCCTTGTAAGAGTGTTTCCTTCATCCTAGCACCCTGATGGAGTTCTAGAGAGTTGATTGTAGTTCAGGCTTACAGTGGAGAATCTTTTGTTCTGTGTTATTGGAGGGATTAAACACTTTGGTTACTATTTCCAAGGGATGGCTTGGAACCAGAACATAACCTGTATAGTAGGTGTGATATCGTGCAGTGTTGCAGTGTGGAGCTTTGTCCATTATTCCCAGAGGAAGGAGGTCTTGTCCAGCTAGGTCTTCAGTAAAACGCTTCATGAGTTGTGGTTTCTCATCCTCTATTCTGCTGGTTATTGGCAGTGCTCAGGGGATGTACCTTCATGAATGGGATTATATGGCAAGGCAGTTAGAAATGAATCATCTGCAGTGATTAATCCTGCACTGTATGCCTGTGTGTGCAGACTCCTCAGAGTTGGAAGAATCGAATGCATCTTTTCCTAATGAAGGTGTGGTTGCTTCATTGATGCTCCCTGTGGATAACACTGTAGGATTTACTTAGCAATTCTAAACTGCAAAGAACTTAACTATTATAAATGTGCCTACCTATGCTTTTAAGTTTAAATATTAACTGACCTGGAAACAAAACATTAGTTGTGTTCTTAGGAGAGCTGCTTGAGAGACGGTAGTGATTAAAGCTTAAAACACTGATGTCTGGATGTTGGTAAATGAACTGGACTTCACAATGTAAACTCTTGGGATCAAGTGTGCTCCTTATTTAACTAACTGTTTGCTTTGTTTTCAGGGGGAATCTGTAAAGTATTTCTTGGACAACTTGGATAAACTTGGAGAACAAGTAAGTCTTTTGGGTTTCTTTCAGTCTTGAGTTTTAAGCAGTCTCTGATCTCTGGGGTTTAAACACATGAAATGTTATTAGTGTCTACTCACATAGCTTTAACGATGACTGCTCCATTATCTCAGCAGTTCACCACCGACATGTCAAAACCAGATGGCAATGCAAGGGCCAAGAGAATTTCTGGTAATAAAACTTCTGTAGAAATTGAACAAAACCCAAGTTACAAATGCTTGTCCAGTCAAAAGACTATTAATATAACACTTCAACACTAAATGATACCCAGAAATGAGTGCTTTTGCTTGTACATATCCAGTTACGAACACCCAGTTAAATTGGTGCATGGGTCAGTGGTACTATCCTGTAGCATCTTCTTCAAAATAAACACATTTGGTAGAGAACCAATCTGTTTTCTCTGGGGGAAAAAGCTGAACCTTTTGGGTCGAACTCTTGGTTACTGCTTGAATAATGAAGTTGTCTGATCCTCATTAGTTGTGCATTGCAGAAATGGCATGTGGAAAAACTGCCTGTAAAAGGGGATGCCAGCTTGAGCTCCATGGGGAGGCAGTTTCTCCAAGGTCATTTCCAGCTGATGGCTAACAAATGCTGAAGGAATCCCAACCACTTCAATTGAATCCTGTTACATCAGGCTTAATTCTGTTTTTCTCTTTAATGGAGAAAAAGTTAATTGGAAGCTTTTAACTGTAGTTTTTTCTAACTAGAGCACTGGTGATTACCTTGCAGTATCCATGTGCTTCCCACATACCTCACTTAAGAGCTCCAGCTCTCACTCCTTCAGTTTTGATTTGCTCGAGTTACACAGTAGTAGGAGAGCTGCACTCGCTTTAATGAACTGCTCAACTTTCTGCTAATGGTGGATTTCTCATGGGGTTTGAACCCAATGCCCCTTGAGTTTTGGTTTTGGTTTGGTTTTTCTGCCCCTGCACATTTGGGTAAAGATTTTTGCATCTTCTTTTCAAAGCTCTTTATTTAGAGCCCTTGCTCCATTCCTTGATTCAAGCCTGAAACTTGAAGTCACTATGGTTTTTTCTATTTTTATATGCACACACACTTATTGTAGGTTTGGTGTTGCTGTGGGAATGCTGAGCTCTGAATTACAGCGTTTCCAGTTTAAAGTTAGCCCAAATGATGTTGAGATACAGAGGGATCCTTAAGGATCTGCTGTCATAGAAAATGTTGGGTCTATGTGGAACAGTTTTGTTTTGGAGGGAAAGACCTGATGGGTTCTTTTGGTTTAATCTTACCTATATGCAAGATTTGTCTAATGATTGTTTCCCCAAACCATGAATTAATATAAGTATTTTACTGTTCTTATCTGTTCTCTGACACAACTGGATTGCTTATAAACAGATAGACTTGCAGTTCATGTGCCTCTTGCCCAAAAGGGAGCAGATGATAACAGTGAATAGGGAGAAGAGCTTTAATGTTCAGATTTAATCAGATCAGCAAAACCAAGTAGCTGGCTGGGATCAGCTGGATTCCTGCATGTTTGTTGTTGTTTCATCTGCCAGTGCGGACTATATGTATCCAAAATACAGAGACACATCACTTTCCATGTTGTGACTGCATCTTATTCATGCTTTACATTCTAATTTTAACTATGGAAACAGTGATGTGATAGTTAAGAGAACTACCTGATAACCAAAAGAAGTCCTTTAGAGGAAAAAAGAGTAGTGAATTTGAGGAAGGAGATAATTCAGGAAGAAAGCACATGTTCTGAGTCAGTATCAGTGTGGATCCTTGGGAAGAGCTGCACAGAAAATAAACCAAGAAAGCCCAATAACCCCCCAGAAACAACCAACCACACCAAAAAAGGGAGAGGATGAAGAATGGAATGGAATGAACCTTAAGATGACAACAGTCAATATGAAAGATAGGGCAAAGTGTAGAAGAGGAATGTACCCTTTAGGATGCTTGCAGGAAAAGTACTGACTGACAGTGGCAAAACACTGAAAGGACTTAGAAAGATAATACTCAGTTCTGTCCAAGGAAAATACTCCCCTAATGCTGCAGTCTTTCAATATGGAGAATGGGATCTGCAGTGAGAAAGGGGCTCCTTCAGAATTGCTGTAATGTCAAGCTGCTGGTATCCCAAGGATCTGGGCATGAGGAAGAAAACATCATTATCCTTACAAAAGACAACTAAAATGCTGGAGCTTTCTTAGGAGTTGTTTGGTCTCCTGTAGGCAGATGATGGCTGTACACCAAGCACTTGGCTTCAGCACACTCACTTGTAGGCTGGTGCATCAGAGCAGCCATCATCTGGTATAAAGCATGGTAGATCTTCTGTGCATGGAGAGCTTGAAAGCACTTGAAAGGATTTTATTTGAGGTTGCAAGTGTGGAAAGAATTTTAAATGAGTAATAATACTTGAGAGGGAATTTGTCAGGAATTTTAGGGATAAGCTTCTTGTTTGTTCAGTAAAGCTTTCAAGAGCATTACAGGCCAACTCCCAGAAGAGTTCTCTTTATGCTCTTGTTTCAATATTGAAGGTATAGATGGCTTTGCCTTTCATATTAATTGATCTTATTTATTTACTTTAATAATCTCAGTCACTCCTGAGCCTTCCTAAAACTCTCTGGTTTTGTTCTGAGAGCTTGAGACTGACTTCTGAATAACAAAAGATGCTGCGTTCCTGTCTGAAAGATGGAACCTGTGACATCCTCTTCCCTAGGTGTTAACAGTCACCTTAAAATCCCTTCACATGTGCTCAGTGACATCTGATTTAGTCATTGCTGTGTTCTCTGGTTGTTCTTCCTCTCTACAATTTTGGTAAAAAAGACCAAAGATAAATTTAACAAAGAAAACTCTCATTTCCCTTTAATGTTGCTTCCCTTAATCAGTGCCCTTGACTGATTTGCAGGTGCCCATTGCTTGGTTTGGAGGGAACATGATGTTACTTTTGCAGTTCAGCTCTCCTGCAGATTGAGGTGGTTCTGGCTGTGAATGTAATAGTTCAGCAGCAAAATGTGCAGGGTGGGAGACTGTGCTTCAGAGCTGCTCTGTAATTCCTGCCACGATAAGAATCAGTGCCTTAGCCATGGGCAGCTCCAGTAAAGAAACACAGGAGTTCAAACAGTAATAGTCTCTGTAGCTGGTTTCACTTTTGAGCTCACATAGTAAAGCAAAGTGATCTCTGAATTTTTGGAGCATTACACTCCATAAGTTTTAACATCACTTTCTTAAAGACTGTGGATCAAACTTGCCCAGATGCCTTACACTTGGAATACCAGTATTTAAGTACCGTGTAGTTGCATGTTTGTTCCCCGCCCCAGCTTACTGGCTGAATCAGACTTTTTGGACCCAGGTCTTACACATCCTTGTAAGAAGTCCAAGTCTGGCACTGTCAAAGGAAGATTGTAGATCATTCACTAAGAGGAGACTAAAATTCTGGAACTGAAGTCCCACTCTCTGAAGTTGTGAGAAATGCTGGAAAGGGGTTAAGGAAGAGTTTCCATAACAAGTGAACAACAAAGCTTTAAACTTCAGCCTCAGCCAGCTGCCTGTGAGAGATGTGCTTTTTAGGCAGCAGAAAGCCTTGGACCATGTGCCAAAGTGTAACTCAAGAGTGAAGAAATCCCCCATACAAGTCTTGAATTTCAGGCTGTTGAGAGCTGACTAATAAGAATTCCTCTTCCTGTTAACATCTGCATCTGTCGATAATGACCAGTCACGTAACACTGAAACAAGTAGTGAAAAACCTACTTATGCTGCCTAATTCAGGAGGAAAAGGTGAGCTCCTAGGCTGTCCTACTGGCAAGAGGCTGCTGTCCTCAGCTGCCAGTTTCTTCTCCTACCACTTGCACAGGATGTTTTGGGCTATGTTTTGAGCTGACAGATGTGGCGTATAGCTGATAGAAGTGACCTTTTGGACTCATACAATGTGAAAAATGCAGAACACGAGCAGAGAAAGTTGCTTAGGGTCTGCATTTCTGCCATAATTGCCTTAAAATTGACTTTATGGAATAGTTCTTTTTCCAGGAAGCAGTCATGCAGTATGCACGAGAACATGGGAGGAATAGAGCACCCACAGTTAGAATGGGATACTCCCTGTGGTTACAGATTGGAGAAACCTGCTTTAGACCCCTATTGCTGCACTGCAGTGTTGGCAGCCACTGTGTTTCCCAGCCTTGTGGGAAGAGGATGACTGAAGCAGAAAGTAATCCAGAATGAGGGAAACTGGCATGAGGAACTGATGGTGTGGGTTGTTTATGGATCTTTGTCATGTGGCAAATGGAAAGCTTCAGTTCTCTGGGGTCTATGTTTGATTAATATGGGGTGTGTTTCCTGCTTTGGATGCTAGATCTTTCCAAAGCACTTCAGTGTCAGCATATAAATATATGTCATGTGTATGTTTATTCAAAACCTTGTGCTGTTCCCCTGCGAGCTTCTCTCTCAATGACAGCTCAGTTGTGATTACCATGCCTGCACCTTGTATCCTAATGAGCAAACTCTCTTTGCTGTCTCTTTCAGGATTACCTTCCCTCACAGCAGGACATCCTGCTGGCCCGGAAACCGACAAAAGGGATTCACGAGTACGACTTCGAAATCAAAAACGTCCCTTTCAAAATGGTTGATGTAGGTGGCCAAAGGTCCGAACGGAAGCGGTGGTTCGAGTGCTTCGACAGCGTCACGTCCATACTCTTCCTTGTCTCCTCGAGTGAGTTTGACCAAGTGCTGATGGAGGATCGGCAAACGAACCGCCTGACGGAGTCCCTGAACATTTTTGAGACAATAGTCAATAACCGGGTGTTCAGCAACGTCTCCATCATCCTCTTCTTAAACAAGACGGACTTGCTTGAGGAAAAAGTAAAAAAAGTGAGCATCAAAGACTATTTCCCCGAGTTTGAGGGGGATCCCCACTGCTTAACAGATGTCCAGAAATTCCTGGTGGATTGTTTTCGTACCAAACGCCGGGACCAGCAGCAGAAGCCCCTCTACCACCACTTCACCACTGCTATTAACACAGAAAACATCCGGCTAGTTTTCCGTGACGTTAAGGATACCATCCTTCACGACAACCTCAAGCAGCTTATGTTACAGTGATGTGCAAAAAGACAGTTTTATTTGAGTAACTTTTGTGTGTTGTTTTCGTTTTTTTTAACTAGGAAGTTTACAGCAGGAGTAGAGAAATCCAAATCCTGTCAGACTTCATGATATGTGGCTAAAAGCTGCTGCTGAACACATTATTGCCAATTTCTGCAGAAATTCAGGCTTAATCTCTTCCAGTGTAGCTTCAAGTTGACTCCAGTTGTAATTTTATAGCAGACCTATGTCTAAGTACCTGTAAAGTGATAAATCTGACCTTTTATGAACATGTATGTGATTATCCTAGGAAAAAAAGTCATTCCACCTTCAGAATTCCAAGTCCAAAGTTCAGCGAAATTGTTGCAATTGTTAGACTGTGGCAGTAATTAAAGGGGGGAGAAACTCTTCAGATCTAACTCTGTTATGAAGACTGTGATACCATAGCTGACTTATGATTTCTCAGGTCTATTGTTGGTTAGAAATCTCATAAATCCCTTGCTGGAATCATCTCTTTGAAGCTAGGATTCCTGGGTGTAACGCACTTCCTGTTTAAGCACCGGTCTTTGCGTGGGGTTTGACTAGGAGATGGTTTAAATGTACTTAGGTTGGGAGCTTTGGCTAGCCCTGGCAGGAAGTACAACCACAGGCAGAAGTCCAGTGATGAGGAATTAATGAATGGCACAGTACACGGTTTCACTCCACTGCATTGTACAGATGTCTTGGAGCCATGGCAAAGCACAGAGCACTGTGATATGGTCCTCTTGAGAGTCTTACGTGGGAAGGGGGGAGCAAGCTCAACTTATATTTATCTTCACTAACCGGATACTACATGTAGGTACATTACCCTGTTCTTGAAGCGCTTTAATATAGCACTGGTTTATCTTTCTTCGTGACTTACAGAGTGCCTCATCTTAAGCAGTAGGCATGTGGTGATGGATAGAAGGACTTGCAAACCTAAGTGCCTCCTTGTGTTCTGTCCTACGGTATTTCCAGCGGCCTTACGTTAGCATCCGTGTTCCCAGCAGAGGCCTTGTGTAGCTGACACCATGAAGATGAATGTTTCCTTGTGCAGAAAGAACATCTCACAGCAGAACGCACTTCAGCTGATGAAGTTCTTTCTGACACATCCCAATTGGGTCTAGCAATCCTAAGTGTACTTGAGCCAAATACGTTGCACAGCGTACTCCAGAGTGCTGCTTGTGACTAAGAATATCTTACCAAAAGTTCCAATGCAGGGTTGGGTTTTTTGTGTTTTGTGGGTTTTTTTTAAGGGGGAGGATGTTACCATTGCCATGTGATTTAAAAGAATAATGCGAAATACTTCTTTTGCTCAGAAATCCTCATACGTCACCCAGCATACATACTGCAAAAGGAGATTAAGCTTTTGTCATCTTAAAGTATTTGAAGAGCAGGTTTCCCCCAGGCTCTAGTGTCGTGTAGGCAGTTCAGCTGGCCACTTTCCCCATGGAACAAGCCAATTCCTGTGGATCATGATGCTGGCCAATACTTTAAATGAGTTTATATTAACATAGCACATGTGGCAAGTGGTGCGACATCGTATTCTCACTGCTTGGAGCAGTGTCCCTGCTAGGACATAGGAAAGCCGCCTGTCATCTGAACTTAGCCTTTACTTACTGTGATTGTAAGTTGTATTAACATCTCTGTACCTCATTCCCCTGTCAGTAGAAGGGGAATAGTGTATTTTTATTTAGTTACGTGCTTTGAAAGACCTCTATTTTTTATATCATCCAATGAGTAGTCATAGATTAGTCTGCAATTCCTGCTGTAAGGCACTGTTGGGAGGAAGGAATCCTGAAAAGAGCTTGGGAGAAGTCACAGTGCATTTTCCGAACGTAAGTGTAAAGTCTGGGTGCAGCACTGATGTCAGGAGGATTAATAGCATCTTTAGATGGGGATATTTAAGGTTTTGCCTCTTTACTGGACATGGATATGATGGTTACTTCTGGTTTGATGTATTCAGGTCATATGTGAGCAATTCCAGAAGGTGAACTAGAGATGTCAAAAAGGGCTGCTGAGACTATTTAAAGGATTAGACAAGAAGCATGTAATGGGAGTCCAGAAGTTCTCCATTTCCCTCCTTGGAGAAGGATGATCTGTTGAGCTATGACTGTTACATGAGCAGACAGCAAACCTGTGCATAGCCTCATAGTCCAGTGTTGGAAAGCAGAAGTTCATCAAGTCCATGCCCTTGTTAGTCAAAAAGAGGAGTAGGTTTGGTTTTTCCCTTTGCTGACAGTTGTCTGAACAAGTGTCTTCATGAAAAGAGACTTCTTTCTGCTCTTAATTACAGTAATTAAATTGGAGAGGTCTCTAGTATGTGTGCTGCAGGATGTCAGACCAGATGCTGCAGAAATGACTAAAGACTAGATAGCAGATGATAGGAAAACGACCAGGAATTTGTCTTAACAAACTTGTTTATGTAAAACTGATGAATTTTGTGTCAAGGGACCTGCTAATTTACTGAAGATCCTCAAACCTGATGTCAGTCAAAGGGGGTATCAGTATCACCAAGGCACTGGGTGCTCAGCTAAAGAGGGGAAAACACTCAGCAGGCTTCTCTCCTGAACCAACACCAAATGAAATGGTTTTAATGCTTTTTAGATCACTTTCCCTGTGAATACTGGGGCTGGTGACATAATGACGTGGCCACTGCAATGTTGGGCCATTCTGGCAGAGCAGGCCCTGGTACATAAGCACTATATGGATCTCAGGCAGAAATGAGTTATTTTAATGAAATTGAGTCAAATCACTTGTGTTTCCCACTGCCACTTGTGTAGAGGGGATGAGGGAACAGACCTTGCTCTATCTCTTTACATGGGTCCTCTGTTCTTGCTGGCTAAACTGAATCAGTGTTTGGCTTACCCATCTTCAGCCTTACTCTTCATTAGCTACCTGAGAAAGGGCACAGTGTGTACTGCTGTTTGTCTTTCCTTTTACAATGGTTTCTAAATATTATGTCTTCATAGTAGAATATAATTTTGGTACAAGAGCTGAAGGACTGATGTTTTATCCTGAAGCAAAGAAATGAATTGCAGTTGGCTTGTAAAGAGTGGAGCTTGCTCATGTAAACCAGTCTGTGGTACAAGGTCAGAACATCCTTCTAGTGAAGGTGGGAAAACAGGTGGGAAATCAGGTTTCCCCATACTTCCTTAGTCCTCTTTGATGGAGGAGTGATCACTGACCATATGGAGATATACCACTGTCTTGTACAGCCTTCCTGTACTTGAAGGTTAAATTGGTGTTTTAGCGACTGTTCCCTGCTGCAGCGTGTTTGATTTGATACCTGAAAACTGTGGCTGTTCATCAGGGCTTTAAAAGTTTTACTTTTTTAATATATTTTATGTGGGAGCTTAAGCCATCAGGTTGTGTAAAACTAAAGCTTTCTTCTCAAATATCTGCTCTTAACCAAGTCAGGCAGGTTCATTGATCTCAAAGGCTGTATATGGGACTTATTTGTCCAGTAAGTAGCTTCACATCCTGCCCATCAGAGTGATTGGAGCAGACCGCTCAGGTCACGTGGGTGTTTCAAGCTTCATGACACTTGGCTCATCGTCATACTCATGATCAGTCCCAGATAGGGTGGTCCTACTGTGTCTGCTCCGAGTTGGGGAGCGCCTCCCTGCTGAATGCCTTGGAACCAAGCATGTTCAGCGTGTCCCTTGGCCATCGGAACACTCCTCTGGGTATTCCTCTTTCAGACTGTTGTAGAGGGTTCATTTCCAACAGTTCCTGTTTCAGATGGATCAGATATTTCATGCCATACCCAATGGTTCCCCAGTTAACTTTACAGGTCTGTTTGATGGTACCAGTAACATAGTTTGTTTTTGAATTACACAGCATTGCAATCCAGTGCCATTTTGCAATTTCTTTGCCTTGTACTTGAACAGAAGTTGAATTGCAGACTGTTTAAATCCGCTTTCCTGCGTTTCCAGTAGCAGTGAGAGCTTACCTGACGTGAAGCCTTTCTGTAAAAACTCCTTTTGTAACAACCTCATAGATCTTTAACAAACCCCAGATTTGTATTAGCTTTGTATAAATGTTTGTGGCTTACAATTTTATATGTTTTAACTTTTGATAAACTTTCCAGGGACTACTTTTTATTGTAAATTGTTTTTTTTTTTTCGTTGTTGGTTTTCTCCTGGCTTTAGGTTCAGATTGGCAATAAGTTATTTCTAAGGGAGGTCTTAGAAGAGAAAAGCGTCACTTCCTTTTTATAAGACGGTTAAATTGAATAGTTTCACACCTCTTTCACTCGCTTGTACATTGCTCTGTACATACCCTCAAAGTGTTGCCTTTCAGCTATTAATATTTGCCTTGTGTACAAAAATTACTGATGATGAATAAACATATACAGCCTCACTTGGTATTATGACATTGTTGTTTTCAGTAGAGGCAGCCAAATGACTCTTCTTTCTGCTGGCTGGCAAAGAGCAGGGATTGCTCCTGCCGCAGCTTGTGTTTCACGTAAGTTATGCACTAAATCCAGACTCTTCAGCTCTTTGCTGAAGGGCTCCACCTGGTTTCCTTTCTGCAGTAGAGAGGCAAAAGGAAATTGCTGACTTGCATCTGACAACCAGTTTGGCACTCAGTGTCTAAAATATTGATGCCCCTTGTGTGTGTTGTTGCGTAAGCGGCCAGAACTGTGTAAATGATGTGTCACGGTATTGGTCCCTTCCAGCACAAACCATCTGTGCTCTTAACAGGTCGTGTTTGGTTGGGGCTTTTAGGCCCAGCATTACAAGTGTAATTGCATCAGGGTTCAGCAAGGTTTTTAGTTAAGCTCTTGTTGACTAAAGGTCTCATTAGGAATGGGTGAATGGTAGTGGACCCTTCAGCAGTGCCTCACAGACTCTGATAATGCAGTGAGGAGGGCTGAAGGATGGGCAGGGAAGGAGCCTGTTCCAGGATTCCTGTGAGCAAGTTTCAAGGCAGTTTCTTCACATTCACAAAGCTCTTGATTTAACAGACCTCATTGCATGTGCTACTGAATGCAGGTTGGGTTTTCAAGCCTCTTCCTTCCTGTTGGAGTAACTGGGTGGTGACACAATAACTGACAGAGTGGAGCTGTGCCGAGGTCTCTTCCAGCCCAAAGCACTCTGCGAGTCCATGATGCTGTGAAAGGAGATGTATGCTGAGGTAGGAGCTCGCTCCCTGCCTGTGCATCCAGCCGAGCCGCTGCGTCTGCCCAGCTCTGCAGAGGAAGCCAAGACTTTGATGAATTGGTGAGCACTGGATGTGACAAACCTGGATGTGACAAACCTGGATGTGGAGCAGGCTATTGGGAGCCGCTTCAGTGCGTGCAGCCCCATGTGAAGGTTAATGCTTAAAGCCTGTGTGCTCCCCGGCACCGGCTGTAGCAGCAGGTTTGTGTCTGCTGTTCCTCAGGCAGGGAGGAGGAGGCAGGAACATGTTTGCAGCGGGTGCAGCAAGTGAATAAATCCCATTACTCTGCTTGGATGGGTTGAAACATGGTGACCCAGTGAGATGATGCTGATCTGTGCAGAGTGGTGTTTATTGATTTAGGGCTTACAGAGCAGGAGGAAGCACAAGATCCTGTGCATCCAGTACTATCCTATTCCCCGCTCCCTATTCCAGTATTCAATATAGTGGATCACGGATCTTGCCTGGATAAAAGATGCTGACTTCCTTCCCCATTGGCTTTCTCCCATTGACAAACAGTGATGCTTCGAGCCTGAATCTCTGCTTGGTTTGCAGTTCTCTCCTATCCAGCACCAGGCCAAGCCTTGGATGGCTTTTACCCACATAGCATGCTCTGTGCTCTCTGCTGTTCACTCTCCTGTTGCCTGCAGCATGGAATAAGTCAACTTCTCTTATGTAGAAACAAGCCATCCACCCCTTATCAGATTCAAAGGGGAAGCTGTAGTGGAGAGGGCATGTTTTTAACATTACCCCTCCTCCAGACAGCCCTCTGAATGATGACAATGAATGACTGTTTCCATGCTGACCGTTTACCATGCAAATGATGTTTGTGGGATGAGACCAAGCGTGAATAATTCATCTCCAGCAGCTCACCACACATTAGAGCATTGCTTCTACATTGAGCAGGGTGATCACCAGCCCTGATGTGAGGTTCAGCTCTGGAGTTCTCTGTGCACCCTCAGTCTTTACATGGGAGGTGTGCTTTGTTTTCAGCTTTCATTGAAAGAAAAGGCAGTATCTGTCAGTGATACAGACCATTCCGTTCTTGGTATTTTGAGCTTTATGAGTTGGATTCTCTTACGTTAATCTAAAGTGATGGTGGGAGCAGCTGTGAACTGATGACTGTTTCCTGCTGTAGCCTCCTTTTTCCCTAACAAAAAAGGAAGCAAATGGACAAACTTCCGTGAAACCAGCACTTTCAGAGTTCCTAACATCAGGATTTGCAGGGGAGCGAGCTGAGCAAGCCTGCAGCAGCGTGCTTACGTCATGCCTGTCACTTGCTAAAAGCTTCCCCTTTTATTCATGCAGATGTCCCACTCAGACTCCTCACCCCCGCTTGCAGAACCGTAGGAGATGGTACACAGCCCATGCCCAGCGAAGTGCCAGATCATAGAATCCCAGCCTGGTTTGTGTTGGAAAGGACCTCAGAGCTCATCCAGCTCCAGCCCCCTGCCGTGGACAGGGACACCTTCCACTAGAGCAGGCTGCTCCAACCCCCATCCAACCTGGCCTTGGATGCTGCCAGCGATGTTCAGAGCTGTCCTGCTCACAGCAGGAAACCTTTCACTGTTCCTGCTACACTCAAGGAGAAATCATGGAATCATTAGACCAAGAAAGCACAGCCTCTCTCTTCCATTGTGCTTGTCTCCCGTGTCCAGTCTTAGCCATAAGATGCATGAAATGAAATGCCACTAAATAATTTCTCCCAGCATGTAGCAAGTCCTAAACTCTTGTTCCCAGTGAAACGTTGCCTCTCATTGCAGTGGTAACAAAGCAGGGCACAGTTACCTTTGCTGTCTTACATCTGGGGATGCTGCTGCGGTAAAGGAAACATCTTCCTGTGTACCAGCATCAGCAGCAAGTCCCCTTGTTGTGCCGAAGCACCAGTAGGCACCCTTGCAAGATTCCTTTTGAAAGCCAATTGCCTGAGCAGGTAGATTAGATAATGGAGAGGTTTCACTTGTTTAATATTCATTGGCAAAGTAGCTGCTCTCTAAAGGCACACAAGGTGAAGAGCTTTGTTTTCCCCTTTGCAGCAGCCAGGATCCAGTGTGAAAGCATCTGGAGGACAGCCAGTTCCACTGGAGCCAGGCTCCCACCCCTGTCTCCATACCCTGTGTTTCCATACCCCGTCTGGTTTGCTTGCAGCAAGACAAATGTCTGTGATGGTGCCAATGTAAGGGGAGCAGAGGTGGAGAATGTAATGTGGTCTGGCACCTTCACTTACTGCTGCGGCTCCTGTGGAGGTGGAGGTCAGTGATTCCATGGGCGCGGCGAGAGTTAGGGAATGTTTCTTGGAGCTCGCAGCTTCAAGGGCCATTTATAATCAATAGGGAGGGGAAACCAACTCCAGAGAGCAACTCTGAGCCTGAAACAGTGTCCCAGGTACGTCAGAATGAGCAGCCCAGGCTTGGTCAGGGCACTTTCAGACACCTGGAGTGACAGGAATCCACCTCCACCCCAGTGCCTTGGGCTCTGACTCACTGATGAAGAGATGCAGCATGGTGTGTGTTAGTGCAGAGCTCTCTTGAGGTCCTCGGAGGAAAGGTCTACCTTATCTGCTTGCTGAGGGTTGTGGGTCCTCCAGTACCGCTTCATATCAGGATTTCACCCATCCCATCTCTACATTGACTTCTGTAACAGTCACAAGCCATTGCAAACAAATAGCTTCAGATCTGAGCAGTTGCATAGGAAATAACCCCATGTATTTTACAGTTCTTTGCTGAATCCTCATTTCAATTCCCATTTCCATAGATGGAGTTCTTTGGATCGCACCTTTCTTTAGCACAGGCTGATTTTTTTGCTCCATATTCTGGCCAGACAGGGTTTCTGTTTGTGCAGACACGGATGTCACCCCGGCTTTCTGCCTGTGGGTGAGCTCTTGGGAAGAGCCCCCGATGCAGTGCTTATGGAAAATACTGTGGAGCTGAGCCTATTAGTAAGACAAACCACAGATCTGCAATGCATTGAGAGGTTGTTTGACTTAAATGGCAGAATTAATCACTGCACACCACTCTATTTGAGCCCCAAACTGTTCTGATGCCAGCATTAACGCCACGATGTGCCCCAGAGCAGCATCAGAAACATCAGAGCTGTCTCTGCTTGCTTGAGATCAAATCACTGCGGGGGGAGCAGCGCTGTGATGTGAGCATGGGACTGGATTCCAGGAGCATCGGAGCACTAAATATAGCAGCCATGCTGGCTCAGTGGCAGCGGGTCGAGCACATAGCACCCTGCGTCAGGACAAGGCGACGGGACAGATCGGAGCAGGGGGTTTGAAACGCAACCTCTGGCACCGCCTTGGCAACGCTTCCCAGGAATCCCTGGATCCCTGTCTTTGATGGATGTCTCTTTGCAATGCTTGAGAGGATAATGCTGTAATAAGGGGGAAAACCAGAACATGGATGTACCTATGTTGGAGCAATGGGATACTCTCCTCTGCCTGAACACAGTCTCTCCCAGCAAGCCTCATGGTGTTTGTAAAAGCTTCTGAGCACAAAAAGCATCATGAGTGTGCAATATCAGAGCTGTTGTTTGTTTTATAAACCCACCAAAGATCTATTGGGTGTGTTGGGGAAATGCTACTTCTGGCAGGGGAATAGGGAGGACTCGCCTTGCTTGGATGTGATGGGAATAAGCAATAAGAAAAGTCCTTGTCATCGGAGACAGGAGATTCCCAACAGCACAGGATTTACTTAAGACATCTGTGTCGCTGTTACACGTCAGTTTGGGCCGCTGCTGCCTAGTTCTGTTTTCCTTTATTTGTTGGTTAAGATGCAAATACCAAAGTAACAAATGAGTGGAATTCTAAGGATTTGCAGAAGGTTACACCTGTAGTGGGGGCATGTTGTAAATGCAATTTAGCAGCAAGTACACGTGGGTTTTCCCCTGAGAAATGGATGGAAATCTGAAATCCATTAAAAACTGAAATAAGTGGGACTATCACAGCTCCGAGGAAGGGCTCTGCCGTGGATCCCGCAGCCCATGTGGATGCTCATCCTCCCGGTGGTCCCTGTCTCCGGTGGCCCCTTGCCCCCAGTGGTCCGGGGCCCCAGCGGCCGCGCGGGGCCGGCAGGGGGCGCGCAAGGGCCGCGCAGCCGGGGAATGCCGCGGGGGGGGGGGACCCGGAGGATGCTCCGTCCATCGGGAGGTGCTTTGGGCGCGCATCCCGTTGAGAGGATCGCGGGTGGGACCTATGTGTGCGATGAGGGGGGAGCAGCGGCATCTCCACCAGCACCCCCCCCCCCCCCCCGGGGGGC
>JAOEHY010031451.1:29448-44734 GCA_025447955.1 Psilopsiagon aurifrons | reverse complement strand
CCCATCCCTGCAGTGCTCAAGGCCAGGTTGGACACAGGGGCTTGGAGCAACTGCTCCAGTGGAAGGTGTCCCTGCACGTGGCAGGGGCTGGAACTGGGTGAGCTTTCAGATCCCTTCAACCAAACCATTCTATGAGTGTGAGTCACCCGGGGGAACCCTACAGACATCCCCTGGATCTCTGCCCTTTTTGATTACAGAAAACCATAGGATCAGAGTCACACAAGCCCCCAGCCTTTTCTTTCCACCCCTTCTCCAGCCTTGGTTCTGGAGAGCTGCAAGAACCTGGACCTGTAGCACATGTGCCAGCACTACTGTCCTGTTGCTTCTGATTGCCCTGCAGATGCCAGTACTCAGGAAAGCAGGAAGCCCATCTCCAATCCTTCAGCATCCCCCATTCCCAAGGCCTCCTGGAGATGAGGGTCAAGTGTTATCACCCGAATGCTCGGGGCAGCTTTCTGGCCAGCCTTGCCCTTGGGCAGCGCATTCCTGGCTGGATGTGTGCCTGTCCCACACTGTACCCCATGTCAGAGCCCGGATTACCCCACAGCACCGTGCAGCCTTCCACTTCCTGTCAGGCTGCGTTTCACAACCCCCATTAGTTTGTGTTTCAGCCGTTGCTGTAGATACCGCAGCTCCTTTCTTGTTTTTCTCATCTTCCTACGGGCTCTCAGACGTAAAACCCGAACAGACACACGAGGTCAGGGGTTCCAAAGGAAGCTGTGGTCTGAGACATGCAAAGCAATGGCAGCGGTGCAGAGTTACACTTGTGGTTAGCAACTGTTTGTTTGTTTTGCTAAGTAGAAGCAGGTGCTCCCAGGGATCTGGGGCAAGCAGAAGGGTTGTGCTGCTCACATGGGTTGGGGTTGGAACCCTTCTGACCGGTGTGAACAGTCCTGGTTTAAATACAAGGAGCAGGATGCAGTGGGGAAGGAGAGAAGGGCTTTGCTTCAGTCTTTCAACGTGAAGATTAAAGTGGCTCAACTTTCCCAGTTCATTTTTACTTCTCACTATCAAGGAATGCCTGAAGATGATAGTGAAATAGTGGCAGGAGCCCAAATGTGTTCACTGTGAGCATTCGAGGGCAGCCCCAAGTGCTTATTGAAGTGCCTTGATGTGCTGCAGGACTAAAGCATGCAGCAGAACATATAATACGTGCGGCAAAGCTCATTACTCAAAGGGTTACTTGCTGTCATTTCCTATGGGCTGTTTGAAAACGTGCTGTCTGACAAGAAACTACCAGTGCACTAAAAATTCTTCGCTGCAAAGCTCATGTTTGTATCATCCCTTGGCTGACACCGGTTGCTAACGTGATGCTACAGTATTTGGTCTCTGCTGATGCTATGTGTAGCCAGGAATGTTTGTCTTCATCCCTCTTGAAGGCTGCTTTCCTAAGTAGGGCCCGGGGTGTGCTGTGTCCCACGGCTTGTGCCATTGAATGAGTGGTGTTTTATAGGGTTAATAATAAAATGGCAGGAATTCACATTCCTTTGCATAAGTAAAAGGGGGTTTGTAGGTGAAAAGGGGCAACTGTGAATGAGCAGCTTGGGTTTGGGGTGTTGGGATGACGTGGGGAGAGGCAGTCCATGAGCACACAGTGCGATGTGATGCGATGTGTGCTGTCCTCAACCAGAGTCCCAGGTACCAGGGTCTGCCCTTAGCCTGCGTCCCACCTAAGTGCAGTGCATGAAGATCAACCTTGAGCTTTAATTCAGGTCATTTACACGTTTCTCTCTTTAAACCAGGCTCCCAGATTTAATTGGGGCTTTAATTTCCTGAGCCAGGATGTCATTTTTAATCACTGTGGCCAGGATTTGGTTGAGTTTCCGTCACTCTTCACACTACCCCCGTAGGATGCTTCCTCCTCTGGGCTAGTAAATGGGTTTCCTTGTGCCAGAGCCCCAAATCCGGCTGATGGGGGCATGTTCCCACTGGGCACAATTTTCAGGATTAATTGTTGCTTTATGGATCTACTTTTGTGCCCCTTCCTCACACACTGTGAGCAATTACCTTTTCTGCAGCGGGTGAACTACCTGCTGTTGAAAGCACCCACCAGAGTGCACCTCTATAGGGATATGTAAAAACTTCCTCTTTTGAGATAGATTCACACATTTTGATGTTCATTGCTGTTGTTTCCTTCATTATTAATATTGAATTTGCCATAAATACACAGTTTATATGCAGTTTCCACTTTACACACTGTTAGTTGACCCGTTCAGCCCTTTACGATGTGCTGAGGGTGCCTTTAACCAAGAACTTCAACATGTTGGTCCGGCTGCAGATCAGAGTCTGGTCCTTGAGAACAAACACTGAAGTGGAATTTTATCTCATTCAAAGATGTGCAAAAGAGACTGAACAAAGCCAAGAGATGCAAAAGAGATTGAAGAGGCTGCCCCATCCCTGGCAGTGCTCAAGGCCAGGTTGGACAGGGCTTGGAGCAAGCTGCTCTAGTGGAAGGTGTCCCTGCCTGTGGCAGGGGCTTGGAACTGGATGAGCTTTAAGGTCCCTTCAGCACAAACCAGGCTGGGATTCTATGGAGACCTCTGGGATGCGAAGATGCTGGTGTAGATCTGGGGAGGACTGGGGTGGCCTCCGTGGAACCATTTACAAACTAAAGCTTGAGCATGGTTTTATATTTAATGTGTTTGCATGAGGACTTGCTCTTGCTGTTGTTGAGGGAGCAGGTTCCATCTCCTCCTCTCTGAGTGCTTTTGACTGTGATACTTGAAGAAGCTATGAAGGGCTCTGACCCCTCACCAGTGGAGACAGGAGGAGAACAGGCAGCAGAAGGGAGAAGCAGCAGAAAAGTCACCTTTATGCCTGCAGACTGCTTTCTGGGTACTGTTGATCTCTTGTATTATCCTGCCCGAGCATAGGGAGCTGCATGAGCTACCCAGGGAAGTTGTGTGCACTCATGGACATGAGTGTTACTGAAGTTCCAGTTTAGGGGTTTCCAGAGAGAAAACCCCTCCGTGGGTTCTGTGCAGCCGATGCTTGCGCAGGACATGGCCGTAATTTGCCAGCAGCAACGGAATAGCTGAGAGTCTGTTACGTGTGGGGCTTGCAGGAGGTCGGGGAGCTCATTCCTCCCGAGCCACCGAGACACGCGGGTGGGATGAAGCCCTTTGTGCCCCATGGGGTGTCTCGGGGCGCTCTGCGGATGCCACAGCCGCTCGCACGGGCTCCGCAGCCCGCGCTCCTCCCCTCCGCAGGACGGACCGGGATGGGGAGGAGCAGGACTCCGCCGTGACGCCTGAGCCATGGCAGCCGCTCTGCCCCGTGAGTGCTCGGGCTTTGCTTCAGCCTCGTCCCGCTGTGTTCCGGGGGGGGGTTCCGTATGGCGCTGTCTTTCCCCCTCGCGGTGCCCCATGCCCCGGCACCCGGAGCCGGTCGCGGCGGGCTCGCAGCCCGCGATAGCCCCGCGGTGGCTGCGCATGGCACGCACTGATAAGCCGCTGTTGCTGCATCCCCGGGTGCGTGAGGGAGGGAGATTGGGGGCCTCGGGGCTCGGTGGTGGTTGTTGGGTGCCGGGAAGGGGAACCGGAGGCGCTGGGCTGCAGCAGGAGGAGGGAAGGGAGTGATTTCACAGCGGGCAAGGGGAAGGAGCTGGCTTCTTGCGGGGGTGCAGCTCCAAGCAGGGCACGGGCTGCTGCTCCATGTGATGTCCGGTTTCCTGGTGTGGACGGTGCAGTAGTTATCAAAGGCTGGGTTGTCCCACGCTACTGCTTTTGGAGGAGCAGCAGAGGTGCAGCGCTGTCCTGCATCCACAGGGATGCATCCAGTCCTGCGGTGAGGCTGGTTTCTGGTGCTGGGATGTGGAGGGCACCCTGCTCTGCTTTTCTCTCCTCTGTGCAAACCAGAGCCTTGTTTCACCCCCCTGAATGAATTCTCTAGAAGAGGCAACGTGGGAATGTCAAGGTGCAGGAATTGCTGTGCCAGGTCCAGTTTGTGATGCTGCATCTGAAGTAGAAGTGGTCACATGTGTTTAGATGTCCCTAAGTCACCACTGACAGAGAGAAGCAGGGATGCAGACCTGTGAGGAGAGGGGTTTGGGTAACTTGGCTCAAGTTTGGTGACTGAGAGTGGATAAAAGGCTTCAGCAGCAGGTTTGGCCAAGAGGCAGTGTTAGAATCAGAGATTTAGGTTGGATCTTAGGCAGAAATTCTTCACTGATGATTTTGGGTCTTTATCTCATTTCGCAACATCTAAAAACCTCCATCCAACAGCAATGCAATCAACAGCAAAACACAAAAGCTTTGATGTGCTTGAAGTGCTTAAAAGGCCTTCTTTTGATAACTTCCCATAACGCAGGCACAAGCTGGTGGAGATGCAAGTGAATCAGCAGAGCGGGGAGGCAGGACAGGGGTACCAGCATCACTGGGGAGTGCAGGTCGCTGAAGCAGGAGCACAGGATGATGCTCAGCGCCCCTGTTTGCCATCGCTCAGCTCTGTTTTGCTGCTCTTTGGGCTGTTCCTCTGCCACAGGCTGGCTGTGGCAAGCAGCTGGCAGAGGGTAAAGTAGAAAAAGACATTCACAACATTAATGAAAGCTCTGACAAAAAGGAAGCGAGGGGAACTATTGTCTCCCCAGCCTTATTCTCATAATGTCTGCGTGTAATAAGTCTCTTGGTTATGCTTGTGGCTTCTGTGACAAAGCAGTGATTTAAGGGGCTGTCTTTACAGAGGCAGAGCTGCTCACACAGGCCAAAGTGCTGGTGAGTAATATTTTACCACAAATTGTTGTAACTGGAGCTTGACAACTGCAGTAGGAAGGAGGGAGGGGGATTGCATTTGATTTATTACATGGCTTGCTGCAATTTGCTTTATGCTGGTGCAGCCGCAGATGTGCAAACCCTGCAAGTAAAAGTCTGTGTGAGTGAAAACAGGGAGGGGAAAACTGTGATTTGCTGCCAGGATTCCCAGAGGTCTCCTGGATAAGTGGGAAGCACACATACATCATGTCTACAGACCAGCTTCTTGGAGCGATGGCATCTTGGGATGCTTGGGAGCCTTTCCCTGTGCTGCCAGTGTTGTATCCCATTGGGAATCAGGGGTCCTGTCTCTTAGTGTGGACACCAAGTACAACATAGCTCCTCTGGGCAGCAGTGCTTTCTCTCTCTGCCTTCAAACCAAGCCAGGAGTTAAAGGGATCTTTAACCCAACCTATGGAGCATCTTTAAGACGCACTCCAAAGAGAGAGGGAGGAAGGAAGGCTGCAGCTTGGGCTTGCATCACTGAAAATCCAGGTCATGTTTACTACGGGCGGCTGGAACATGATGATCTCAGATGCTAACAAGTAACATCTGAAGGGAAGCATTAAAACATCGGAGCTGTTTTGTAAGCACCTACTTCACTTTTATTCCAAAGCCAGTTCAGCTATTTTTAAAGGCTGATTTGTCCCTTTAAGTACCTGGTGTCAGCTTATCTAAAGCAAGTGAAGAAGCACAAGAGGTTGCCCTTCCTTTGAATTTCAACTGGAAAAATGGCTTTGTCGCTTTTAAAGACCCCAAAGCAACAAACAACCCCCCTAGACAGCTTCCTTTCTGCTCCACATACCTTCAGTCGGAGCTTTTTGTCCTCCTGCAAGCTGACCTTGTGTAATTTCCTTTATTTACATTTGGCCGGCACTGGCCTCATTGACTGCAAGAGTTTGTACAACCGCTTTTATCCTGATGCTTGCAGAAGTTCTGCCCATGCTGTCCTCTTACTGCTGCAAAGTACACATGCAATGCTACTGAATAAAAGGAGTCTTATCCTATGTTATTCTGCCCTTAAAAGCCTTTGTACCAAGGTAAGAGGAGGATGTGGGCAATTAACTTAAACCAGGTGGGAAACATGACTTCAATCTGTGCCAGGAGACCTCTGAAAGTGCTGCAAGTTTGATGTGCTTTTAAGTGAATTCGTTCAGCCTTTGTAGTGCCTTCTGAAGGGGTTGTTTTTGAGGAAGCTGTTGCAAGCAGTGTTTGTTCACGGCTGTAATCGAGCCACAGTAAAACATGGAGACAAATTAGCTTCCCAGGACTTTGGTGTTTGCGTTAGGTCTGTATGCACGATCACCTCTGCTCTAGGACTTTTGCAACCAGAATGAAGAGAGATTGCACTTAATGTGTATCACTGGCACAATGATTTCTTCAGTAACTCCTTCATTCGCAAACAGAAGTACTGACAGTTGGAATTAAGTGTGGCAGTGTTACTGCTGGTAGGGTTTGGTGATGGTAAGAGTTAGGGGCTAAGTGGGGAAGGGCGTATTTCATCTGGCTAAAGAAGAAATAAGGCTTGAGGGAGAGAAAATTGCCTTTTAGTGCAACTATCCTGGTATTTAGTGGCTTCATTTGTGCTACATGAGCCGCCCAGCCTGGCATGGAGAAAGCACGCTGCAATTGAGAGATGATAAAATAACAACATGATTGCGTGCTTCTCGAAGGCACAAGGGTAATGCTCCCCAGTGCCACCAATCCAGGAGGAGAAAAGGTTCCTTCTAATCAGGGCTCCCCCGGGGTAAGGGCTTTACAAGAGCACCCTCGAGGTCAGCCCTGAACTTCTTTAGAAGAACACAGGATTGCCCAATTCACAGGGCAAACAGGCTGCTGCAGGCTGAGGAAGTGGCATGTGATGGCCACGCTGCCAAGCCTCGTGCTAGGGATGGAGAGCAGGAAAGCAGGAAAGTTTCTTCATTTTCTTTATTAAAAAAAAAAAAAAAAAGGAAAAGAAAAAAAAAGTTTATTGCAAAACTCAGTGTTTTAGAATAGTTCCAGAGTCCACTAGGTTACAAACACATCAGTAAGTCCTGCTTTGAACGCATTAAAGCCTGCTTCTGGGTCTTCTGTGCCCGCACACACACATACTCACACGCTCCCCTGCTCGTGCCGCTACACAGACAGGAACAGAAACGTGAGGTCAGTGACAGACATATTATTTGATCTGTATTGGAAACTGTTGTAGAAAACAAAGAGAACATTACAGTAGAACCTCGCCAATCTGCCGAACAGGGAGCGTCCACACACACACAAAACCTGGAGGCCTTGTTCCACTTCCAAGCAGAGTTGTAATAGCAAAGTGCTGTAGTGAGGTCTCGTATCACAAAAGACTTCCATAATCTCACAATTAAGAGTCTACAGAACATTTACCAAAATGCTTGAAGTCATCATAAATTAACAATAAATAAAAAAGTACATCTTAATGCGACGATTGTGACTTGTTCATTTACTCACTGATTCACAAAACTCTCAGTTCTCTGTAAGGGGTCTTCCAGTCCTGGGTGCATCGCAGCGAGGTTCTGCTGGCCGTGATAAAGTGCTGAGGCAGAGGAAGGACGCGAGACCACGGGTCTCGGGCAGTGAGGATGGATTGCTCTAGCCACTTGGTTGCAAGAGTGCCTGTTTCTTGGGGTTTGGGACATCTAAGACACAAAGAACACATCAAGCACCTTCCCAAAAAGAGGGGGTGAGTTTCCTGGGTTTTTTTCTCCTTTTTTAACAGATTGTCCCCCATTTCTATGGCTGGTATAACACAGACAGGTCAGCGTAGCAGTTAATGCATGATGCCACTTCCACTGAAATACACAGAGATGTTGGCTTGGTTTTCCTTCCAAACCAAACCAGACTTGTTTTTTTTTGTCCCCCTGAGTTGCTTAAGAGGCGTTAAGATGCATATAGGTGGGGTAAGCAAGCTTGTGTCACCATGAGTAGGAATCTCTCCCATTAAGACTAAATGAAGAGCTAGGATGTTGTCTTTTACTATTCCCCTCATGCCTTCTGTGTGCACAGACTCTGGTTCATTTTACTGGAGCAAAAAAAGGGATCCTGCTGACTCTGGGGAGCAGGGAGAGCCAGGGAAGGCGGTACATGCCCCATGGCTGGCAATGTGGGAAGCAGACTGCGAGGGGCTGGGTATCAAGGGGATGTTCCACATTCATTTGTGATGTGGCAGAGATTTCCTTGTGCACATGTAAGCGAAGGTTTTGGGTGCATTAAGACATACTGAGCCCAACCCTCCCTGTGGGGTGGGCTGGTGACAGCAGCAGAGCTAGGTCCAGTGACACCAGCTGAGGCCTGACGGAAGGAGATGCTGGATCTGTGGTTTATTATTGGGTTTTTTTTCCTTTTCAAATAACAACTGGGTTACCTAAGACCTACCTATTCAAAACAGCTACACTCTATGCTGTAAGGTTCCCAACAATTTCACAAGCTAGCAATACAAGATAGGTGTTGAAGAGGGTGATGTAAAGAACAGCTTTCCGTTCTGCAGAAGATGATTTTTCCTCTCCCCTTATTTAAGCTAACCTCCTTTAGCAATCTTAGAATAAATTAATAAATACTAATTAAATTAGAAACAGTACATCAGAGCTGGCTATCAACAGAAAAAAAAAACAGTCCTAAGGATACCAATCAGGAGAAGAAAAATTATCTTGTGATTAAGATGTGCAGTTATAACTGGCCATAAAGACATATGGAGCCTCTGATTTCCCAGCATTTGTGACGTTCAAGTTAAGAACATTATCAATGGTTTCTACGAGGTCAGCTATCTAGCCTAGCCTCCTCCAACCTAAAACATGAGTCCTTATTCTTCTAGAAGAAGACTGACTTGGCTACTGGTGGTGTATGAAATGCTCATCTCCAGTTCATGTCTTCGGTGTCGTATTTGCTTGGAATCTGTGCTAGGGGATGGTTGAGGACAGTCAGAGGCTGAGCTGCTTCTGCTGTTGTTCTCAGTTTCTCTGGGGTCAGTTGAACCTTTACCTATGCTTGTTATCAGGAAAGCAGGAGTGTGCATCACATCTTCATGCTAGACACAAGTTACTGGATGTGGCTATCCGTATTTTCTATGGAGCTTTCCATTGTTGGTTAAAAAAGTTCTAATCAGTAAAAAAAAAAGAAGTTGTCGGTAGCAACTGTTCACATTTAAAATTTCACATTCCCTTTAGAATGGAGCTTTAAAACGTGGAGCAGAGCTGACATCTTCCCCAGGCTTGCGCCGGGTAGATTTAGATGGAGAAGGAACGAGGGGGGGGTTATGCCACGCTGTCAGAGCCTTTTCCTGAATTTTCGCCTTTTCCCGAACTTTCACCTTTTCCCGAATTTTCGCCTTTTCCAATATCCATATCTATAAAGTCATCGGGTAAGTCTGGAGCAGCTCCCACCGCGCTCTCCTCTGCGCCCCGCTGTGAGCGGTGGCACAGCCCAACCTTGCACGGTCTCACCAGGGACAGGAACACGGCGCCCAGGACCATGCCAGCAGCACAGGAGTAAAAGGCTGAGCTGTAGTTCTGTGTCGTATCCACTATGACACCTATAGAGACACATTGACAGCAGTTAGCCACAAGTGACTCCCCTCTCCCATGCCCACCCATTCCTCCCGTGGGGTTTTTAATCCGGGTATCACTTTAATCTGGGTACCACTGCATCATTTTATCTGCAATCAGTGCTACTCTATGATGAACAGATGCTACCTTAAAAGAAGTAAAACGCAGTGTTCAAGGGGTGCATAGTGTCATCTTCAGGCGAGTCAGAAGCCTCTGGGCGTGAGATGCATCTATTTATTATGCCAGAGACTTCACCTTTCTGCAGTCTACGGCAGAAACACATGCACAGTGGAAGCGATTCGTTTCTGCCGCTTGCTAGAGGCTGAAGTGATGCCAGGTTTAGGTTTCTAGCAGGATCAGGGGAGCACTGCAGTATTTTCCTTCACTCCGAGGTTCCTCAGTGGAGACCGCCTCATCCGTGGGACTCTGCAGAGCTGCATTGCAGTAGTCTTCTGGCTCTGAGAGTCTCCTAATACTAGTTGCAGGGCTTTTAGGCAAGTACTATGATTAGCGCTGCCAGAACGCTTTCTAGACACATCAGCACCAACAGCATGCCAAAAAGCACACCCCAAACCCCAAATTAACATGAGTTTTAGAGTTACCTGCAAGGGGTGGTCCAGCCAACCCAGCTAAGCTTTGAATGAAGACATAGACACCAGCCGCAGAAGACATCTTCTCGATGCCAACCACATCGTCTTCTGCCAGGAGGGGAATATGCGTGCCCGCTACCGTTCCGAGCATGAACCCGAAGAATATGCTACATGTCATCAAGCCCCAGAACTCGGAGGCAAAAGGGAAGGCAAACAACGCTACAGACAGCAGGACAACGCAGATGAGTTCGATGTAGATCTTGCGGATGGGCTTCTTGTTGAGGACCCAGCCCGCTGAGATTCTGCCAAAGACCTCTGCAATTGCCATGGCCGACAGTATGTATGCAGAGTGGTCTTTGCCAATGCCAAGGCTGAGGCTCAAGGGAATGATGTAGAGGGAAGGAGCGAAGAAGCCCAGGGTAGCAAACAGGCCAAAGAATGCATAACAGATAAAGCTATAGTCTCTCATCACAGAAAAGTCCAGTAGTTTGGTTTTTGGTTCTGGAGGGGTGCTGTTATTTTCAGCAAGGATCTGCACGTGTTCCTTTGGTTCTTCACTTTTCGGCTCTGCTTTGGTTTTTCCAGGCACATTGCTGGGTGAGGTAGTTATTTCGACTCCTGAGTCTATGGACTCTATTGAGGTGCGTGTTTGCTCATTTTCAAGCATGTACTTGGTCTCTGTGGGCTCTTCTGGAGGCTGCGCTTTCACTTCTTCTTGCTCTTGGATGACGATGGGTCGCAGCAGCGACCCGCAGACGACAATGCTCAGCTGCAGCACCCCGACAGAAAGGAGGCTGTATCTCCAGCCTATCTGCTCCTTCAGAGCAGTAATTGCTGAGGAAAGAGGGCAGAAGGAGAAGAAAGTATAAGAACATGGAGTTACACCAAGGAGCTATTTGAACTGGAGCTTCACCACCAGAGAGTCCCCAGCATCTCAACTCTCATGGAGGCCTCGCAGGGTCCCTCCTGGTCCATCCTGCCCAGGGCCACCCAGGGGTCTGGCACCCATGTTCCTCCCATCAGCTGCAGCGAGGAGCCAGAAGGCAACTTTAACATCTGGCTAGCAGGAGCCATCCTCTAGGTAACCACTTGTGAGGTCCCAGTGAGTTTGGGATGCGCAAGGACGAAGGTGGTGTTATTTTTAGTGAATGAGAGCAAACTCAGCAGTAAAGTTTCCTCTCTCACTGACCCCACCCTGAAACCATCTACTAGAGGAAGTCTCTGCTCTACCCAAAGGTGCATGTTGCTGCTTAATTACAATCCTTCATCTGCAATCAGAGCAGCTTTACAATGGGTTATTAGCTGAATGGAAGCATGCGCAGGAGAGGAGCACCTGAACTGCAGACACAGGGACATGGCGCCTGGGAGCAGGTCCCCAGAAGGCTGGAGCAGCTCACGCTGAGCACAAGCTCACTAACCTTTAGGAACAGTTATGTGTACTGTGTATGTTTTAAATAGCTGAAGTTTCTCGGTCTTATTTTTAGCCTGCTAGATCTATATAGGGAACTGGGCAGGCTGTGTATCAGCAAGGCACGTCCTGCTGTGGCACTCATCACGCTGGGGGGGCTTGGGCATGGTGAAACCAGTCTCTAGGATTACTTGTAACCCTCTTTGCAGGGCACAAGTCCCCCGTGCATGTGAGCAACCACCTGTGGACTTTAGCAGCTCATGAGCACCAAGTTGGTATCAGTTGGCTTCTATTTGCTCGGGAGAAGGACTGGAGCCGCATCAGCCTTTAGGTACGGACACACAGCATTTGGGCACTGTACCTGGTGCGAAGGAGAAGACAGCGAAACATTCCCCTGTGGATGCCACCGCTGTGACCAGCGAACGCCTTTTGTCAAAATACTGTGACAAAATGGTGACAGTCGGGAGGAAAGAGAGGCAGTATCCGAGGCCTGTGAATAAATGCCAAAAATTGCCATAACAACAAGTAAGGGAGGGGGGAAACACCGATGCAAGAACACGTTAAGTCAGCTTTCCCAGTGGCGAGATTACAGTATCATTTCGGCCAACTCAGCAAGTCACCCTGGAAGAAAATCATTGGGGAAACCACAATGTTATTTTCCTTTAAACTGGATAGGGGGGAAAGAAAAGAAGAAGAAAGAAAGGAAAAGCAAAACGAGACCCAACCGCCCAGCTCATGCCTTCTGTTCCCAAACAGCCAGCGAGGTCCATTTGGAGGACCTCATCTGCCTAAAGAGTAATTGATCCCCTAAGCGAGGCAAGCTCCTGGCCACGGATGTGAGCAGGACACCCAGGGTAGACTGGAGAAGGGGAGAAGTATCAGGAAAAACACAAAATCAAAGGAGAGGCTGGAGGGTTTGGCGCCATGAATGGCTTTCATCTCCCCAGTCAAGCACGAGCAATTGGTACAGCTGCAGGACTGAGTCCCAGGGTGGTCCCCAGGGTGAGACAGGGGACAAGACCAAGCCTTGAGCCCAGGTCATCACCTTGGACAGGAGAGGACGACCAGCTCAGGAGGGTCAGCAGCGTTTCTCAAGCACTCCCCATGTCGTGGGGAGTAAAACCCCTCCATGGCCAAAGCCACGCTTGGCGGAAGCCGCAGGAGAGTGAAGGGTCTGGAGGTGCAGGAATAGGACAACTCACCAGAGATGACACCGATGGTGATGTACATGTCCACAACAGAGCGGGCGAAGGAGGCGATGACCATGCCGGTGCTGATCAGCACCCCCCCGGCCATCACCACCAAGCGGTGACCGAAGCGATTGCTGAGGACCGTTGACAGAGGAGCTGGATGAAAGGAGAGCAAAAGAGATGTGGTCAGCACACATCAGCAACCTCAGCTACCATCTGCTCATACCCCTGCCCACATCCCCATGGCATGCCACCTCCCCTGCTAGCTGGCCTCACAGAGCAGAGCATCACCCTGGAGCACAGCACTTCAGACGTGCTGATAAATGATCAGCAAAGACTAGAAAGGGTGCAAGGGACAAACCTGCAGCAACATCCACAGACATCAGTGGATTTCGGTGAGGCTTAAGTTATTTCTAACCCTTTTCATTATGAAGTTAGGTCTTATGACTCTTGTTTTTACCCTTTGCTGAATGGCCACGCCAGGCTCAGCAGCATGGACCATGTCCCTGTGCCATGCAGAAGGACGAGTTGGGGCTCAAAGGTATGGCTGGGCTGAGGCAGACATTTCTTGTTATTCCAGGAGCACAAAGCTCTGCACTTTATGGCTGTTATTTATAACAGAGCCATTAGAGACACCAAAGTCACCGGTACCGGGTCCTTCTCTGATGAGTCAGCACTACAGCTACCCCTTGCACCCATGATGGATGCCTGCCACTCTTACCTGTGAAGGTCTGCACAAACACACATATGGATATTATCCAGGATATCCTGCTGTTGGTTTCGTCAAAGCTTTCCATCAGGTCGTTAAAGAAGACACCAAATGATTTTATAATGCCGTACGTGAGAGCTTCCACAAAGAAGAATGCAAAAGCAACTGTCCAACCCCATCCTCCGTCAGGCACTTTAGAATAGACATTTGGGGCTGTGCACCCCATTTTTACAGCTTTGACAGTCATTTTTGATCTGGAAAAAAGGGGAGAAAGAGCCAGGCATCAGTTTTAAGATGGATTTTGGGGGGAAGAGGCACAGCCTAGCAGCTGTGACACCCCTAAGGCCGGTCCCTGTGCTGCCGAGGGATTAAATGCAGGAGTTGGGGGGTGAAGTTTCCGCCTTTGTCACCCCATAGGGCTCAGTTTTGCCACTGCCTTTCGAGCCCAGGACCGGAAACTCTCTGCTCAGCACCCTGGCAAGCTGTTCCCATCAACAGATCCCAGTGCCCGGGAGCTGTTGTCTATACTTCAGTGCATGGGGGTGAATGGATGCAGTTCATGAAAGATCCACCACGGGACCCAGTGTGGGCTCCCCAGGAGCACCCGTCCTCCCCGCTGCACCCCTGTGCCTGACCGGGGATGGATGGTGACACCCCAATAGCACCCGTTAGCCGTGGGGTTGGTCAATGACACAACCCACCATCATACCCTGCAGTGTCCTGCACCCACTGAGCTGCTGCTGGTGCTCATAGTATTCGGGTACCCTCAGTTGCTCTGGAGCTGCCAATCCGTAGCTACCCACAGCACTGTAACCTCACAACACGGGTGTGGACACCTCCTCGGCCACCAGCTCCCTGTGCTGTCCCCTTCAGCCCTTGGGGTCACTGGACCCCCAAGACCAGGAGCAAGGGGATGCCCTAAGGGCTGGAGGGGCTCACCCAGTAGGACATGGGGGTCTCTGCAGTACTGCTCCGCATCACTTGTGGCCATGGATGAGGGCATCCTATGCCCTCATCCCATTCTGTGCTGCACCCCCGCACCTGCGGGTGGGACATGGGGACGGAGCCGGGGGCAAGCATCGTGAGCTCCGTCCCCGGCCACCCGTGGACCTGCGGCTCCTGCGTCCCCCCCTCCCCAGCAGCCACCAGACATTTCCCTCCTCCATTTTACACTCCGGATCACCGCACTTCGTGTCCGTGCGGCGCCGGCAGCGCCGCATCCCACGGGGCAACTTCTCACAGCGGAACAGGCGAGTGCGAGCGCGTCCCCATCGGCACCCACCGGAGAGCAGCCCCACGGGAGCGCAGGGACACCCCCCCGGGGGTTCCCCTAAGTGGATCCTGCGGGGGCTCTCAGCGCCCAGCGGGTTCGGGCTGGTGCACGGTGCCCGTGGCGGGGTTCCGGTGCGGGATGGAGCGAGGCGGCAGCTCCAGCATCTTGCTGATGCCCCGGCTCTGGTGCTTGGGTTAGGGGGTGCACCGGGAGGACCACCGGTGTGTGCCCGAAGTTTGTGGGAAGTGCCTGGGTGCCCCCCGGGGGAGGCAGCGGGGCTGCAGCGAATGCCTGTGTCACTGCACGGGGAACGGGGGGAGGCTCGGGTAGGAGGAAGCACGGTATTTAAAGCAGAAAAGAAGAAAAAAAAACCACCACAAACCTCGCACAAACCATGTACATTTAGAGATTAACAGAAAACAGAAAGGAGAAAGAAATTAGAGATGGAAAACCCAGCGCTTAGGGGCCCGGCGTGCCCCCCCTCCCCTTCCCTGCATCACTTTCCGAACATTTCAGACCTGATTTCTGCATCGCCACCGCCGCACCGGCTGCTCGGGGCCGCCGGCTAAAAATAAAGGGATGCGGGAAACGGGAGGTGGGGAAGAAGGGAGGAAAAGCAAAAAGGGAGGCAAAAAAGGTAATAAAAAGCCTATTTGTTAATGCAGGCAGACAAAGCACCCCCCCCCTCTCCTCCTCCTCTCCTCCCCGGAGGCCCCCGGCAGGACCCCACTCACCGGCGGCGCTGGGTGCTGCGGCGGGGGTTAAGGGCTGCCCATGGCCCGGGCGGGCGGGCGGCGAGAGGAGGCGACCCCGCTGCC
>JAOEHY010031451.1:0-20726 GCA_025447955.1 Psilopsiagon aurifrons | reverse complement strand
CCATCCCTCCATCCATCCATCCCTCCATCCATCCATCCATCCATCCATCCATCCATCCATCCATCCATCCATCCATCCATCCATCCATCCATCCCTCCATCCATCCATCCATCCATCCATCCATCCATCCATCCATCCCTCCATCCATCCATCCATCCATCCATGCATCCATCCATCCATCCCTCCATCCATCCATCCATCCATCCATCCATCCATCCATCCATCCATCCGTCCATCCATCCTCATCCCTCCATCTTTCAGTGGTACCAGGCAAGCTGGCAGCGGGACACTTCTGCTGGGTGGTGAAGATGCCTCTGTGGATGGGGGATGCTGGCAGGGAAGCAGGCACTGAATATGTACCCACAGCAGCAGGACCTGAGCAGCACTGGGGGTGTTTATATCTGCCCCATGTGTGGGGTTTAGTCCATTTTGAGGGTAAAGTGCTCTGGGATCTCTGTGCTTCAGGATCTGCCTTTCCCAGGGACACAATGAGCCCGGACAAGCCCTTCCCTAAGGAGCAAAGTGTCTCTTCTCAGAGACAAGGACCTAGCCCTGCTGATGGGTTGTGTAATTTTAATCCCTATTATCAGGGATTATGAGCTGTGACTTTGCAGAACACCTCCCTGCAGCTCCAGGAGGGGCAGAGCTGCCGGGCAGCTGTGTCCGAGCAATTCCCGTGCCTGCATCCCAGGATAACACAGACCCAGGGAGGGACCAGGGCTGAGGTCGTGCAGGGGTGCGTGGGGAAAGGCTTGTGTAAATGGAACAGGGCAAGGAAATGGCTCTTTATAAGCCTTGATCCTGTTTTGCACACACAGTACCTCTAATTTATCTCTTTGGGTATCAAGAATCAGCCACACAGTCAGGATTTGTGCCTGTAACAGGGCTGGAGGGTACCCAGGCACCAGCGGTCCCTCCTTCCATGCACACCTCCATCCCTCCGGGCTGGGAGGATGTTCTCAGGCTGTGAAACCAAGAGCGTGAGCTCTGGGTTAATAGGAACAGCCTTTAAACTCTCAGCAGTATTTGGGGGTTATCTGCGTTCATGGAGAACAGGATTAAGCAGGTGCCTGCCTTTTCTCTCCGTCTCTTTGATGGCTTATTCCAGTTTCCCTCTGCCTGACTCATTCATTACAGGGCAACAAAACACACCGGATTTGTCATCTCAGTGTTTTTTTAACCAGTCGTGTCAAGGTTGGTGGTGAGATTATCTCCTCTCGGGATACTCAGAGAGTGCGGTGGATGGGGGAGCAAAAGTCAGGGATGTTTGTTTGGAGCCATCAATTAAATGATTGTTTAAATTGAGGGAGAATTCCTAAATCGATTCCCATCGATGCAGGATGCAAATGGGATGTTCAGGTGAATGAGCAGCCATGAGTCCCTGTGGATGCTGGAGTGGTGCTCCCAAAGGGAGTGAGAACCAGGGAAAGCAGCTTTCCCTGCTCCAGGGTCTCTGGCATCCCTTGGGATACGGGCATGCCACATCCCTTGGGAAACAGGCATGGCATATCCCATGGGGAATGGGAAGGACACAGCAGTGATTTACAAGGAGAGGGCATCAGCGTTCCCTGAACGTCAGCATTCTATATAGTGCTGGGGGGACACAGCCCTTTGCAGGGCTCCAGCACCACTGGGGAAGGATGCAGCGGCTCCAGCAGGATGGGATTTACTTTTTCCACCCCAGGTGGGTGACGGGTAAAGGAAGGAAATGCCACAACACATGTTGGAGGGGCCCCGAAAGCTTTTTTAGAGGCAGCGATGGGGCGGCCGGAGCTGGGATCCGGCCCCTCCTGCCGCACGTCATCCCACCCTTCCCCTCGGAGGTCCCTGAGGAAGAGCGGGCCTCGTTGGAGGAGATAAATATAGCTGTAAACAAGAAAACAGGACATGTCCTGTGATGATTTAAATGCAAACAGGCAGCGGGGCAGAACGTGCTGCGCTCCCTGTCCCGGGCTGCGCTCCGGGTCGTTGTGAGCATCCTTCTGCTGCTCATCCTCTGCTGAAACCACTGGGGGGGCCAAATGCTTGCTGGGGAGGGGAAGGAAGGGCCAGAAAGGACTCTGTGAGAGAGGGGAGGGAGGTGAATGCACCGATGTAGGGTATTTGGCAGAGATAGAGGAAGGGGAGAACCCATTCCAAATGGGAGGACCGTTGGCAACAGGGAGACAAGGGAGAGGTTGAAGAGGTTTATGCTCACACTGGGCCAAGCATCCCCACTGCAAGGGGAGTGGGTACCCACAGGGTTTGCTTTTCCCCCTTGGGAGCTGCAGCAGAGGCTGGGGTGGCCGCAGTGTTCCCAGGAGGAAGAGGCACCTCTCTGTGTCCGCAGGTTTGGCATTGCCACCCCCCTGGTGACCTCTTGCCACCCCAGCCCACCTCAACATGATCTTTTCCCCCATGCAGTGACAGCGGACGCCCCTTCTTCCTCTACCTGGCGCTGGCCCATATGCACGTCCCTTTGGGGGTCCCCCCTTCGCCCCTTGCCTCGAGTATCTATGGAGCCTCCCTGAGAGAGATGGATGCTCTGGTGGGACGGATAAAGCAGGTCGCTGACAGCCGTGGGAAGGGGAACACGCTCCTGTGGTTCACAGGTACAGCAGGAAATGTGGCTCCTGTGATGGGGGGCAACGCTGGGGTGTGTGTGCTTGGGTGGCAGGGGCAGGATGTGTTTGTCCCCTGCCTGGGGCCATCACATCACAGGGTGATGCCGTAGCCACTCAGCCGGGTCCCCACCCCGCCACCCCCGTGGGCTGCAGGGCTGGGCCTAATTAAACCACAAATCCTCATTCATTAAGAAGCCCAAATCCGCTCTGGCTGAGCAGCTCCTAATGAGGATGTCTCGCTCCTGACGACAGGAACCCCTCCGCTGCTCATTAGCACCCAGAGCTGGTGGCAGCCCTGTCCCTCCTCCCTGTGCTCCCGCTCCGCTCCAGCCCCTCACCCCGGGCTTGGGCAGCCCTGGCCCTTGAGAATGAATGCTAAATAAGAAAGTAAATGCACCCATGGCACGGGAAAACATCACAGGGATGGGAGGAAGGGAGGGAGGGTCACTTGTCCTCTCCCATTCCCATTGCGGAGCTGTTCCCTCCATGGTCCCGGTGTTGCTCATAGGGATGCTTCTTTCTCTTGCAGGTGACAATGGCCCTTGGGCACAGAAGTGTGAGCTGGCCGGACGCCTGGGGCCGTTCATAGGGGCCTGGCAGCAGCAGAGAGGTAACCTGGCAGCGTTGCTGGGGCTCCCTGTCCGCATGGATGCTGCTCCACAAAGCCCCTCATTGCCCAACACAGGAGCAATTCCCCCCCTAGCACTTCTTCTGGCTGACACCCCAGATTGTCCCCAATACATATATATTCTCATATATATATTCTTGTCACTCAAGCAGTCAAGTTTTCCCCTAAAACCACTGTTGCGGGGGCTCATCCCCTTCAGTCCCTGTTAACCCAGAGCTTGAGGTTGCTGGTTTTGGAGCTGGGATGCTCCCACTGCCCAAGCACCAGGGTCTGCAGTCTCCATCCTGCATCTCATCCCGCCTGCCCTCCAGCACTGTGGGCCTTTGCTTTCCTTTCTCTTCACCATTTTATTACTTCATATATATATATATAATATCCACGTATGTAACTTTTCCCCTTGCCTTTCCTCCTCTTCCGGCCAAGCCATCTGCTCAGCGGGTTGGTCTCAGCCAGACGCACGCATGAGTCAGGCGCTTCCCACTTCTGCTTGTGTTACGCAGTGTAAACGCGCGCCCGGCTCCCTTCCCCTCGGCTCGGGGTCAGTGGGGAGGGAGCCTCCTTCCTCCTCCGCTTCCTGACACCCAGGCTATGCAGCCACTTCCCTGGGCAGACGCAGCCGCCGCGCTGGATCGCTTTCCCATTCCCAGAACCTTTTTCCTTCAGCTGTTCCCGGGATGAAATCCTAACCTTAGGGTTTTTTTTTTTTTTCCCTTAGTAAACAAACCCTGCTGATGACCCGGGTTGCTCTTGAGCAACCAACAGTCACAAGCTGGAGCAGATGGTACAAGCAGTCCAGCGTTCGGGAACAAAGCTGGGAAAACATGGCCCTTTTCCAGCCTCTCGCTGCCCTGTGAGAGCCCCTTGGCTGTGGCTGGCAGGGCACTGGAGCTGGCTGTAGATACCAACGGGGAGGGATGGCTTCTGAAGTCCCTCTGGCTGTTGGATGGGTGCTTTGGAAGCCAGCTCCGTGTCACTGCTGCTGCGGGTGGGTCTGACACAGCAACACTGCATTGCATGCGGGGGGATGCTCAGTCACTGCATCCCAAGGGGAAAAGCCCCTTGAGGAGCAGGCGAGCACGGGCTGCTCTGGCCGCTGTATGTTCCACATAGCTTATACATATCTCATAGCTTGGCGTTTCCTTTTAGGGTCCAACCCAGATTCCAGGGATGTTTTGCATTGATTTTGAGTGGTCACTGGAGCTGGGAGAGAGCAGCACGTCCCTGTGTGCTGCCCCCTTCTCTGCTTGGGGAGGTTCCCATAGTCTCCAGCCCATCCCAAAACCCCATCTCCCACCTTAGGGACAAAATCCCAGCTAAGGGGGTGCCAGGATGGAGATGTTTTGGGGGATGTGATGCTCTGTGTGTTTTGAGGCAGGTTTGGGAGGGTCCAGACCTGGGTCCCTGCACTGAGGACCTGTGGGAGTGGGAGCAGGATCGGGGGTTTCATCCCAGCATGGGAATGCTCAGTTCAGCTTTCAATGCAGCTGCCTTTCAATGAGGTATTTAATGTACGTGCAGCGATGGGGACTGATATTAACTGCTGTGATTGCTATAACTTCCTGTGGTGGCTGAAGGCAGGGAAGGCACCTCACTTGCTTGAGCCACTCGTGGTGCATCTTTGTATCTCTATTAAGTTTCCAGGATCCACAAGAGATCCTGGTGCTGGCCATGTCCCACTGCTCCAGGCTCAAAAGAGATGTTCATTAGGATTAAAACACGTAAAGTTTGGGTGAGGAATGGGAAAGACTGGGATGTGCAGCAGGACGGGCAGCAGAGTCAAAAAGCTTTTACCTGGACTGTTCCCAGTGCTGCTGGCACTGCAGCATCGGTGCTCCGGGAACATCAGCATCACTTGGGAGCGCAGGATCAGCCCAGGTGCCCGTAGCGCCAGGCAGTGATTCCTAAGGAGGCCCGGCCAGGCTGGGAACGGGCACAGGGACACAGAGGGGCAAAGAGACGTCGTCGCCTCTCTCTTGGCTCTGCCCGGAGGAAATGGCTTTGGGCGCTCGCCGTTGCCATGTGCACGCTGAAAGGCGGGAGGACAAAGGCTCTGCCTGGGAAGTTTGCTCCGTGAATCGGGTTGGGATGTTCTGTTTGCCCCATTCCCAGCCCCTTCCCCCCCCCAGCTGCCTGGGGCCCTTTGGGCTACGGCCAGAGCAGAGGCTCTCTGGCTCCCTTACACCAGTTTGGGTGGTCAGGACTCCTATTTCAGTGCTCAGCATCCTCATTTTCTTGCTCAGTATCCCCATTTCATTGTTCAGAATCTCAGTGGAGGAGGAAAGCATGGGGCAGCTTCCCCATGCCATGCATCCCAAAGCCAAGGGCAGAGTGGTTTGGGATGATGACAGGGAAGCAACAGGGTAATTAACCATCAGGAGGGTTATTGGTAGGATTGTGGTTTTAATGAACCAGGTTTCCAGCAGACGGGGGGTGGTGCTGTTGGTGCTTTGCCACGCAGAGGGCACCTACAAGAGCTGTTGAATCCCCTGGCATAAATTGCTCCATTCTCTCACCTGACATCAGAAGTGGATGGAAATGTGGCTGCTCTGTCAGTTGGCTGCATTTCTCATCACTACTGGGCAAACACAAAGCAGTACCAAAGTGGGCCCCCTTTCCTTTCCCTTTCCCTATTTCCTGTTCTTATTCCTATTTCCTATATTCCTTTTTTCTCTCCTATTTGCTATATCCCTTTTTCCGTTCCTATTTCCTTTCCCTTTCCCTATTTACAGGGAGAACCTTTAAACTCCTCTCCCTCCCCTCACCCTCTGCAATGAAATCATCCTCCTTTGGGGTCATTTACTCCATCTCTGCCTCTGAGTAGCTCCTTTCCCAGGGAAGCTCCAGGGTTTTCCCATCACCTCCTGAGCCGCAGGGTGCTGAGTGCTGCCCTTTTCTCTTGCAGGTGGGAGCTCAGCAAAGCAAACAACCTGGGAAGGAGGGCACCGTGTCCCAGCGCTGGTGTATTGGCCTGGCCACATCCGTGCCAAGCGGACGAGCTGTGCCCTGCTCAGGTAAGAGCCCCATTGGGAAGGACCCCGCATCCATCCCCACACCACGACCTAGGTGATGACCTGGATTTTGGCTGCATCAGCTGCTTGTGCTGGTTATTGCCAGCCTCTGTGCTTTGGTCCTTTCCCAAGCCTCTAAGACTTTAATGCTTCAGCAAAGAGGAGTTGAAAGGGCTTTTTGTGCGGCCGTGGATTGGCGTTGGGCTCCCTGTGCCTCCCGGCCACGGTGGCCGAGTGCCTCCCGATAATTAGAAGATGACGATGTTCCCTCTCCCCACCAAGAAGCAGGCTCAGGCTTTGTGGTTTGTGAATGACTTTATGTGGAGGAGGGTGCGGTTGTGGGAAAAGCTGGATGGAGAGATGGAGCTTGCAATCAGTGCAGGATGCAGAGGGGATGGGAAGGGATGCAGCCTCCTGCTCCTGGCCTCGCTGGAGTGGGGGGCATGGAGGGGCCATTACTGCAGCTGTGCTGCACCTCTGCGTGCAGCAATTTGCACCTCTTCCTGCACCAGTTGTGTCGTTCTCTTGCACCACTTGCATCCCTCTTTACAGCCCTCCCTTGCAGCAAATGCAGTGGGAACTGGGGGGCACAGCTAGAGGCAGTGCAGGGAGATGCTCTGTGCCCTTTCGGCTCTTGGAGCAGGCAAAGGTGGAGGTCAGGGTGGTGGGGCCGTGGGTTGATGGGTGTTGGGAAAGAGTGTTCCTGAGGAGCTGGTCCTGACTGGTGGCCCCTGGAGGCGCTGGGTGTGTCTAAGGTCCATGAGATAAGCCGGAGCCCTTTGCTCCTTACCTGGCCTGAGGGCAGTGCTGGGAGATGGGGTTTTGCACGTGGGGGAAGGTTGGGTCATAAGCTGGGGTCCGGTGGGGGGGATGGGGGGCTCATAGCACCCATTGGGTGTCACCTCCAAACCCTTCCATGGTGGGTGGTGGATTTACCTCTGGAGCATGGGGCAGAGCTGCCAACCCATGCCCGCTTGGACCGTGCCTGTCCCCATTCCCTGTCCCACTGGCCTCCTGCAGCCCTGTGCCCAGCCCAGCCATTCCCTTTATCTCCTCACCCTTATCTCCTGCGTTTCCCAGTTCCTGCCCAGCAGGTTGGACAGCTAGAACCCATCAACCTGCATGGGCTGTGCTGCACGTTGGGTGCTTGGAAAGAGGCTCTGTAGCTCCCCAGGAGTCAGAGTGCGCCTGGTGTCCTCCATGGCACAGCATTGCCATGGGTGATACAGGGGGATGTCTGGGTGCCTGTTTGGGAGACAGCCTGGGGACAAGGGTGATGGCTTATGCTCAGAAAGGTGTCACCATTGTGGTCTCAGCCAAGGCTTGAATTCTTGGACAGGGAATGCAGAGGGACATGGAGGGATCATAGAATCAGAGTGGTTTGGGTTAAAGGGACCTTAAAGCTCCTCCAGCTGCAACCCCGACCATGTGCAGGGACCCCTTCCATAGAGCAGGATGCTCCAAGCCCCTGTGTCCAACCCGGCCTTGAACAGTGCAGGGATGGGGCAGCCACAGCTTCTCTGGGCACCGTGTGCCAGCGCCTCAGCACCCTCGCAGGGAAGAACTTCTGCCCAAGAGCTCATCTCAATCTCCCCTCTGGCAGTTAAAGCCATTCCCCTGTCCTGCCCCTACATCCCTTGTCCAAAGCCCCTCTCCAGGTTTCTTGTAGCCCCTTTAGGCACTGGAGCTGCTCTAAGGTCTCCCTGCAGCTGAACAAGCCCAGTTCTCTGAGGGATGTGAAAGGCAGGGACTGCTCAGCACTCATAGCATGTCAGGGCATGTGGCTTTTCTCTACACTTAGACACCCCTCAAAGAGCAAGCGTGTGAAATAGGGCGGTTGCAGACTCCAGCTGATGGGAAGACCAAGAACATGGTATAAAGGGAATGAAATCAGTGCACAGACACAGCTGGGAGACCTCTGCATGCGAGGAGGGACCTCTGTGTGGTGGGGTCCCTTGGGAAGGGCAGGATCTGGGCAAGGGCAGGCGTTAACTGCCTGCATGAGCCTCCTTCTGCCCCTGAGGTTATGAAAACGCTGACACCGGGTCTGGAGAAGCACCTGGAGAGGGCTGTGCCTCTCCCAGCATCGCTTCGGTGCAGGGAGCGGAGGGGTGAGTGAGGGTGAGCGTGCCCCGGGGCCAGCACTCGGCGCTGATGCAATGCCCTGGACCTGCACCTGCACGCTGGTTCCTGCAGGAAACTGCCTCGTCAGCCCCTTTTAATCATCGTTAATTGTCGGAGCCGCGCTGCTGCCCTTCCCTGTCCCGACCCAAAGTAGGGCATGGAAGAAATAGGTCAGTGGGGTGGTGGAGGAGTGAATTGCACCAGCGGGGCTGGGCAGGTTGGGCAGGCGGGGATGTGTGTGGGCACTGCTGGTTCAGATGCCTGCTGCTGCCTGCAGCTCCTCACTGCCGGGCAGTGCCAGGGATGCTCATCCCAGCTCAGCCCTGGGGCAGCAGGCAGGGAGCTGCCTGTCCCTGGCTGCTCCCAAACCCTTTTCCCTGCATGCTCAGGGCTGTAGCAGAATTGGAGCAAGTTTTAAGCCTTTCTTGGCCAAGGCAGGGGTTGGCAGCGTGGCTTCCCCTGTCCCTGCACACACGGCTTCAGGATGTGCCTTCTGCCGGAGTGTTCAGTGCTGACTTTGACCAAAATCCGATCTTTTTCATGCCTTTTTCCATTGGTTCTATCTGCCCATGGCCGGGGGGGATCTTCACCCACGATTGCCCTCAAGTAAGTTCTCCCACCTCTGTTTCTAGCAGTCCCACCCCATGGGCAGAGGCTCCTTGGTCCACATACACCATGCTGAGGGCCAGATGCTGATGGTGCTGAGCACCCCGGGGCCAGCACACGCTAACCAGGGCCTGCCCTGGGCTGTCATTTGGGTGTCCCTGGGCTGACCTCGGCGAGGTGCTGGCCGGGATGTGCCCTGCCTTGGGCCCAGTGGGGAGCCAGAATTCCTTCGGCTCCACGAGCGCCGTACCGGGGCGGCCGCTCCGCAGTGTTTGTGCTTATTGTTCCCTCCGTCTCTTAGCAGCTAAATGAAAACTCATTGAATGGGGGCCCTTATCCTGGGCTCTTTCCTCTCTCTGCTCACGGAGCCACCAGCACACACCGGGCAGGACAAATGCAGTGGCAGGACTGTGGTAGCACACTGAGGTCCCCAAGTTGAGGGATCTGATGCTTTCATCTGTGGCAGTGACTGTGGCAAGCAACTGACACCCCCCCCCGAGCTGCTGGCATGAGGGGTTTGCAGACAAAGGGATGCGGGCTGCATCCCTGTTGGATGCTCAGCACTGGGATGAGGGCTGCATCCCTGTTGGATGCTCAGCACCAGCTCATCATGCCCGTGCCATGGGGATGGCAGCACTGGGATGTGGCACTTGGCCCTGCTGATGTCCCCTGGCGCATGGGACACCTCTGGTGTGTGTGGCTCTGTTTTAGAGATGTGGAGTCACCCTGTGTCTCTGAGAAGGAGGGATGTGCTCATGCAGTGGTGGTGAGTTGGACACTTGCTCATCACAGCAGGATAGGGGCAAGGGTCAGACATGGGGGGGCTATGAGCATCCTGTCCCACCCCAGCAATGACTGTGCTTGACCCACAGCCTCTCCGTGCCATGGGGATGTGCAGGATGGTGTGGAATTGCCATGGCCAAGCTCCATCCCCAGAGCCACAGGCAGCAGGCGGGAAAGCAGAGGCTGTCCCTCTGCATCCCCATGGAGCCAAAGGGCTACGGCATCACCCGCTCCTTCCCTGCATCCCTCCATATTGGGAAGCGACTGAGGCTGAGCCCTGAGTGCTGGGTTTGTGGCTGAGGCCCCTGATGAACCGGGGAGGTGGAAATGCTGACGGGTGCACGCAGAACAGCACCGCTCTCATGTTCCACCCTGCCCGCTCCGCTCGTGCAGAAGCGAGACCGCATTGAAGGGGGGCCACGGGATCTGCTGCCATTGATGTCCGAAGTCCCTCTGCCAGCGCTTTCTCCAGAGGGTGACCCCACTGCTGTCCCGTAGGGATACCGGGGGGGACATGGGGACAAGGGGGGGCTGCTCCTGCCCTGCGGGTGCAGGATTTGCCGGGCACAGGGAGCAGCAGATCCTGGCTGAACCCGCAGCTCCTGGCGAGCAGCCGGCGCCGGGGCGGGAGGTGAATGATGTGAGTGCTGCCAGGGCCCAGCGCTGCTCGGAGCCGGGTTTAACCTCTTCTGCTCTTGGGATGGGTGCTGAGAAGCTGCTTCCCTCTAAAGCACCCCCCTGTTACAGTGCACTGAGTGCCCAGGGCTGGGTTGGGAGGATGCTATGGGGATCTTTAGTCCTTGCTCTGATGGTGCCACCTCTTTCCACAGCGCTCTGGACATCTTCCCCACGCTGGTGGCTCTGGCTGGGGCGGCACTTCCCCTGAACAGGCGCTTCGATGGCTTGGATGTGTCCCCGGTGCTCTTTGGGTGGTCGGATGTGGGGCACAAGGTAAGGCAGAGACACCCCCTGATGCCATCCCGCTCCTGACAATAGATCCCATCGCCTCTGAGCTCGCACAGGTAAATGGGGATGGAAAGGTGATGTGCTGGGTCATGGGAGCATCATCCCCCTGGTTTAGAGAAGGAGGATGGCCAGACACAGGCGAGTGCTGTACCGGGACTTAGGGTACCAGGACAAAAGGGCTTTGGATTAGCGTTTTATGCTTTGCTCATGAACCTGGGATTACAGGTAAGAACAAGAGCTCAGTGTGCCTGCCTGTGCCTGCTGTCCCAGGGCTGCCATCCGCGGGGATGCTTGGGCTTGCCTGCGCCCAGAAGGTGAATCAGTGTGGGAAAGAGAAGATTCCAAGGGCTCAGACCTGGTTGCATCCACTTTATTTATCACATTTTATATGCCTATAAGGAAGTCCTCCTTCTCCCAGCTCCTTGTTACCACTGATGTTGAAGCGGGGCAGCACACGCTGTACCCTGCAGCTCTCTGTCCACACAATAGGAGCTGCTGACAGTTCGCAGAACAAGTGGTGATGCTCTTGTCAGGGTGGCACAGGATTGGTGCAGAACCAAAGGGAAAGGGGTAAAAAAAGCAGTGACTTTAATAGCAGCCCCATAGATAAAGCCTGAGTTTGCTTTTCAAGTCCACCCTCCTGCGAGCACCACGAGCCAGGTCCCAGCGGGGGTCCTGGATTTGCTTTCTGTGTCCATCAGGGGTTTGGTATTTGCTTTGTACTTATGGAACCCTCCGATGAACCATGAGGGAAAGTGGGGAAGCGGATGGGATACGGCCAGAGAGCTCCGCTGTGCTCCTCACCATTAACCCTCTTCTGCTGCGGATGTGGTGCTGGGATGGCGTTTGCTGGGAATTACGGTTTTCTGGGAATGATGGGTTTTGGGGAATGATGGGCTGCTGGGAGCATCGGTTTGCTGGGTGTCAGGGCAAAGGGATGAGAGCCCGTGCCAGCCATTCCGTCGTGTTTCAGACCCAGGAATGAAGTCCTGAGCTGTGCTGCACCACCCCGGCTTCCTCAGCATCAGCCCAGCCTGGCACCCTTTGGGGGTGATTCATGCTGCAGTCAGGGGTGAATTAACCCCTGTGGAGCTGGGAGCCATTGGGCACAGCAGGGTTGTTCCTGCCCATCCCGGCAGCATGAGCAGGGGATGGATCCAGGGATGGGGTGACCTTGGGGCACACACAGAGCACCCACTGGCTCCATCTCCATTTAGTGATGGGGAGCAAGCGCGTGTCCCTGGTCCGTCCCCTCATGGCTTTCATCTCCTTCTTGCAAGCACTGGTAGCAGCCCCCCCTTCGGTGTTACAGGGTTTTCCTTGTCACAAAGCCTCCCTAAAGCAATTCCTTTGCTCATCCCACCCCCCAACAGCCTCCTCCCTAACTGGGATCTCTCGGGATAAACCAGTGCAACCTTGCTCAGTGTCCCTGCTCGCTCCGCACAGCGCAGCCTCTGACGGGGCTGCAGTGACACCGAGGTTCTGTCCTGAGCAAGGCTGTTTGCAATGAAAATAAACACATCCCAGAACGTGTCAAGGGTACAAGTGTCACACAAATAAGCTCTTTCCATGAGCTTCATGGCAGAGAGGGGTGTGCAAACAGTCCAGAGCCCAAACAGTGGTTTTCTGGGGTGAAAAGGCCTTTTTCTCCCTTTCCTATGTTTCTTTCTGTTAAAATAACAAAGTCAGGGATCAACAGAGGTGCTGCAGACCTGGGAATGTTCCTTGAAAGGGCTCAGTCGAAAGCAGCTCCTTAATGATGCTGTAAATCAGAATAGATTTTCTTGGCATGGGGCTTTGCGAGGCACGTTTAGGAACGTGCGTGGTGGTGGTGAAGGTTGGAGTGCCTTTGCAGGGAGATGGCAGCGTCCCAGCTAAAGGTACAGGCACAGCTTTAGGGCTGGAAGCAGAGGGATTGGTTCAGTTCCTGATAGCTTCACGGGCCCTTAATATTTGCTGATTGCTGCTTTGGAGGTGGTTTATTCCGACGAAGGAGGGTCAGTGAGAGGGGATTCTGTAGCAGGGGCTCCCCTTGCAGCCTGCACTGCACCACCTCCTGTGCTTTACAGCCTTCGGTTTCAACCCTAACCATGATTTTTAAACCAAGTTCCAGAAGGTGATCTTTTGGTTAATTTACCTGCAAGGGAGGGTGATAACGGAAGCAGAAAGCATTTGGAAATCATCCCCCATCCTGAATCCTGGCATTTCTTGGGGAGGTACCAACCAGCCCCTAAGGCAACAGCACAAGGGGCAATGGGTTTAAGGGGAAGCTCAGGTTGGATATAAGGAAGAAGTTCATTACCGTGAGGGTGCTGAGGCGCTGGCACAGGGTGCCAGGGGAGCTGTGGCTGCCCCATCCCTGGCAGTGCTCAAGGATAGAGCCTTGGGTGACATGATCTAGTGTGAGGTGTCCCTGCCCATGGCAGGGGTTGGAACTGAATGATCTCAAGGACCCTTCTGACCCAACCCATTCCATGATGCTATGGATATGCTGGGCACCTGCTAAGGCATCCGTGCACGATGAGCGCTGCTCCTGAGCTTGGCCCCTCCATCTGCAGCAGATGGTTCTGATTTTTAGCACAGTGGAAATTTCTTGAATCACTTTTAAGCTCAATTCCCAGGGAGGAAACCTCGAGTGACTCACCCCTCGGTGAAGCCATTGGCTCCGAAGCAGATCCTATCTGGTGGAGGAGCCCACCGAACCATCCAGCTCACTTGTCTTCCCCCTGCCCTGTGCCAAAGCCATCATCCTGCATGGATCAAGTGTCCTAAATACCGAAAGGCAGTGATTTGACCCACCCTTCTCTTCTTCTTCCCTTCCTCCTAAGCCCCATTCCCTGTTGTTAGGGAAGGGAGCGCTCACACAGCAGAGTGAGTCAGTGGTGGGATGCTGAACCAGGAGCGATGTTCCAGCACCTCACCTACCCATCGCATGAGCTCACCCTCAGCTTGGGGCTTGCTGCTGGCCCCAGGCAGGGATCTGGCTCCCTTCGATGTCCCGGCCATTAACTGAGCTGTGAGCACCCAGGAGATGGGTGTCTCCTTGGCATGAGGCAGTGGTGGTGACACAGAGAACATCCTGGCTCCGAAATACTCTGTCCTGCTCTGCTTTAAACTCCCACACCTTTGTGATCACTTTATTGCAGTGGAATTGCTCTGGGGAGGTGAATTCAGAGGCTCCTGTGAGCAGGGACAGGTTGGCACAGGGAGATGCTGCTGTTTCCCAGGGCCCTTCTGCTGTTCCCCCACCCTTCAACAACCAAATCTCAGTTGGCTGCTCACAATGCAGGGGTTAAATGGTGTTTCAGTGTGTGCGTGGATGGGACGTGGTGTGTCTGGGTCTCACAGAGCAGTTTGCACTCTGCAGTGAGCTGATGGGCCCTTTTCTGTTCTTCCTGCAGGTTCTGCTCCATCCCAACAGCGGGGCAGCTGGGAAGGATGGTGGGATAGAGGTGCTGCGGGTGGCTCAGTACAAGGCCTTTTACACCACAGGTACTGCAGCCTTTTATTGACCATAAGGTCTGGGAAAAAGCTTGTGGAATTCTTGATTCTCTGCAGATCCAGGTAAAAAACAACTCAGGTTAATTCAAGACAAACCCAGTGAGTAGTAAATATCTGTTCACCTGTATCTGCACGATGGCTTTGCAGCCTTAGGAGCACTCGGACTAGCAGCAGGACCCAGGCTCCCAAAGCTGGAGATGGTGGGACTGGGCCATCATAGATGGATGAGGAACACCAAGGTGATCCCTGGGCAGTGGGGAGTCAGTGTTTTCCTCTCCCTTCCTCCCTAGGAGGAGCAATGGCTTGCGATGGGAGCATTGGGCCGGCTGAGCATCACCAGCCACCCCTCATTTTCAATCTGGACCGCGATATCCAGGAGCAGGAGGCTTTGGATGTGGCATCCAGAGAGTACGAGGAGGTGCTGCCTGCGATCAGCAGGGCTTACACCCGGGCTCTGGAGGACATTGCAACAGACAACGTCTCGGTTGCAGATTACTCCAAAGATCCGGCTGCGACTCCCTGCTGCGACCCGCAGCACGTGGCCTGTCGATGCCACGCACCCGGAGCTCACACAGCCGTGCTGGACCATCGCATGGAGAGAACAACAACGCGAGTTGTGTGCCTCTGAGTGCGTGATTGCTCCGGCTGCTCCTCTCCTGAGCCTGGTTTCTGTGATCGGGAATGTCGTGGCTCCAGGTTGGAGGGTGGCCACTGAGGGGGATGAGGCTGCGCTCTGCTTTGCTCCATGTAATAAAGCAGGGAGGTGAGTCGTGGGTCAGTGTGAGCACACGGAGCAGCACTGTCACCCCATGGGACAGGGCGCTGCTGTACCCGGTGGCTCTGGGCACATGGACAGAGAGAGGCTTTTCGTAGGGCTCTTTAGCTGAGGAAGAGCCAGGCCTTGGATTAGAACTCCCTTCTGGGAGAGCCATCTTTGGGACAGAATTCCTCTGGGAAATTCGCTTGGCTTTCCTCCAGAGTGGACCTTACAGGAGCGGCTGGTGCGAGAACAACGCTCTGTCCCTTCTGGTGCTGAGACCCTCAGGTCCATTGGCTTAAGAGAGAAAATTCCTGGCGGGCACAAGGTGTGAATGCTCTGAGAAACAGCCCCTGCCCCAAGTGAGGTCCATTAACGGGGGTACCTCAAAGACCCAAGTGTAACAGAAGGAGGGTCCTGGGCTCCCCTTATTGCCACCCTCCACATGGGCAGTGCCAGGGGTGCAGATGGGGGGAACAGCTCTCACAGGGCTATTCTGGGCAGATGCAAAGGCAAACTCAAAGGTGCAACTGAAACCTAAGAAACCACTGGGACTGCTCAGCAGCTGAGAGAGGGTTTTGGGCAGCAGTTTTGGGCTCTGATTTACATACCCAGATCTCTCTTTGGACAAACCATGGACCGGTGAGGACTGGGCTTGGTGTGGGAGCAGCATCCACCACCAGCCCCTCAAAACCCCCTCTCCACTCATAGCATTAATCAAGACTGACATCTTTAGGGCCCTACAAAGAACAGCAGGAGCTGCAAGGGACACAGCGTGACTTTATTCTGTCTTTCAACATAGCAAATGGCATCTCTAATGTCACTGCAAAAATACTTTGCCTGGGTAAAATAGTTTGTATATACTGTACAAAGACATTAAGTTTTAATATATCTTCCTCTAAGTACATTTATACACATAAACCAGCATAAATTAGAAAAGGGACAAATGGGTATATAAAATCCGGGTTACATACAAATCTGATTAAATTAGCATTTACACTGTGGCTCTAACATATGGTTTGTTAAATATAGCGATGTGCATACAGTACAGACACCCCCCCGACAGGAACTGAAACAAGGGGCCAGCTATTCACTTACTATAGCAAAAAAGCAGTGGCCCACCTTGGGTTTCACTTATTCTCATCTTGGGGACTCCCAAATCTGCTCTTCCGTATTCCCGGCCTTTCCAATGCGCTTCCCAGCAGCTGTCCTGAGTGCGGATGTTTGCTTCTCATCACGGCCTCTTCGCTTTGCCCGGCTGACCTCCGCGGCACAAGATTATCTACCAAAATCAAAACAGAAGGGCCTTACTTTTCCCAACAAGAGGGTTTGTTTCAAGTCGGGTTTACGCACATGGGAGGAGGAGGGGGGGGGGGGGGATGTCCTGTCCTGTTTTACTTTCCATTCAAAGGCGCATTTGGGGGTGGTTTATTTACTCTCCCCCTCCCCAATTTTACAGTCCTGGGAACAGGAACCATCTGGCTTGGTGATAAATGTGTCTTGCCTCTAGCTGGCACTGGGCTGAGCGCTTGCAGGAGATCAGTTACTGGGGTCAAGTCCTTTGGCCTTCCTAATTCGTCCTCAAAAGCTCAGCTCTTGGCATGGTGGGAGGGGAAGGTGGGTGCTGTGCATCACTGCATCACTCTTGGGGTGCATCACTGCATCTCTCTGAGGTCTCCAGATGGAGCCCAGAGTTAAACACCAACAGCTTAAGCCAAATTAATGAGGGGAAGCTTAGCCCAAGTATCAGCAAAGCCTCTGAGAGAAAGAGCAAAGCGAGCGCATGAAGAACAGGCAGCAGCGAGGACCCTGAACCACTTCACATCAGCTACTAATGCCATGGGATGAGGCTGGAGACCTGGGTGAGATGAACACCTACTTCTGGTGGACACCAACCATGAGCCAAGGCACAGATTTCCTCTGTATCAGCTCCATCCTGCACATGACCTGCATCCTGCGGCAGTGCGATGTGAGCCCCATAGCTGCAGCTGTGTGAGGGTCTGTGCCAGCTCCTCCTCCTGGGATCTGTCTTGCTGTGGGCTTCAGGACCATCACTTGCCCAGTTTTGAAGCACAAGCATTGGCATTGGATTTGCACATATCCCACTGATGAGTTTAATCCTGCAAGCCCCAGCTGCCAAAATGCCTATCTAGTACCAGAGAGGCTGCTGTGAGGAAGAAGAGTCCAGTCAGGTTCTGCCAAGCTTGCTCATCCGCTGTGAAACACAATTACTAGTAGAGCTTCACTGCAAAATCAATGGCCTTTCCTCTGCTAACAGCCAGCTGTTGAAAACATCACTTCAAATCATTAGTGATGGTGCAGCAGATCCAGCAATGAGTGAGGAGGAACCTGGGCAAGCACTGGTCCCACGGAGCCAAAGATGGATCTGCAGCCTGGTCACTTGTGCTGAGATCCATGGTTTGAAGCACTGAGATGTGTGGAGGGCTCTGATAAGCTGGATGGGCTGCTGCAGCTCGCGTTCCTGTCCATCCTTCCTGGGAGCAGGCGTCAGTGTGAGCTGTGCTGCTGGAGGGTTTCATTCCACCCTCTGCAGCAGCATCCTCTGGCAGCACAGGCAGGCTGCCCAACCAGTTCTGGAGGTAGCCAATAATCGATGTAGAAGAGATGCTTTTAAAGGCTGTGTACCAGTGAGGGGAAGCTGTCTTTGAAGAGCTGCCTGCTGAATGCAATCCAGCTGACTTAATGAAATGGTTCTCCTGATGAAGCCTTCGCATCACCTCTGGTCCCCAAGGTGATGAGCTTCAGTGTGCAGCCAAGCACAGGATGCATCATGTATGCCTGGAAAAGCACTGAGCATTCTGCTGGGAGAAACCATCTTTCCTACTGAATCCCAGAAGCTTTAAGAAGATTCCCTGCTTCCATTCCTCAGGTCCATCCTGCCTGCAGAATCCTGCAGGATTTCTTTTGCCAAACCTCACAGCACTACCCCAACACTGCTCTGAGCATCCCTTGGTGGGGAGAGCCACTGTGGTGGCTTCCCCAGGTCCTGCCCTGCCTGGCCCAAGGCACACAGCAACAGCTCCCAACACCACTGTAAACCTCACCAACACTGATCAACCCACAGGGAAGTGGGAGCTGCTCGGGCAGGTCACCAGGAACCGCCAGAGCTGCGTTTGCTCTTCCCATCCCATAAAGACCACGCAGTTCTCAAGCATGGCACCTTCTCCTCATCTGAGGCCTCAGCCTGCTTGTCCTGCTCAGTGACACCCGAGTCCTTTCTGTGTAAGACCAACAGTAGACCTCAAAGTGCTTAATCCACCCCAACAGTGCGAGCAAGAGACAAACTGAACGTGTTCAACCTCCTGCTGCAGGACCCCTCAGCAGTCCTGGTGCCATCAGTAGCAACATCCACATTCGCTCTTGTTGAGGCCACCTTTTATGAGCCTTCCTTGGCCTTCTCATCTCTTCTCTGATCTTGTTCAATGAAGAGGCCAACAGATCTGATGTTAGACTGAAGCTGCTTTTCCTCCCTGTTAACAGCTGAAGTCTCACTTAAGGTCAAGGGAAGGCAAGAGGTTTCAAAATGGAGAGGAGCTGCTGGGTCGGAGCGCTGCTGTGTCTCCAGAAGTCTGTCTTTAGTTCAAAGCCATCCCCGTGGCGTGGGCTGTGGGCGAATATTCCATTTTGTCACAAGTTTTGAGGTTTTTAAATGTCTTTTTTGTTGCACACGCTGGAAAACAAACAAAACCCTTCCCATGTTTCCGCAAAGCAGAACGCTGTCAAAACATTTTTGTTGGATAAGGTCAGGTTTTCTCTCCCTCCTTCTCCACACTGGAGTGACCAATGCCTGAAACCCCCCTGGAACGCGTCACTGAGACCAAACAGCACTGAGAAAACAGCAAAGTTCACTGAAATTCAGAGCATCAAAACATCCTGACCACCAACCCGTGCGCACCAGAGCAGTGGGAGCCCGCGCCGCTCCGCCTGCTCAACCAGGGCAAGAGACGTTACCGTCAGCAAGAGAGGGGCAAAGCCCACGTCCCGGCTGCAGAGGCTTCATTGGGAAGCTCCAAGTGCTCGGTCACCAGATCAGGGAGTAGTTCTGGAAAGAGCCTTTCCTCCCACACCATCTCCTCCCCAGTACTGCAGATCTGAGCTGCTCGCTCGGGTTCATTACAGCACGGGGGCTCTGAGAGATCAGAGTTCATTGATAAAGTACCTGCTGTTGTACAGCAGGGGCTCGGGGCTGCTTTTATACAACTGAATCCCAGCAGGGAGGCTCATTCAGGAGCAGCGTGATTCCTGCTTGCTGGCATTTGCGTGTCCCTAAACCACATGGTCAAGAGCAGGTTTATCAGAAGGAAGCAAAGGAGTTCTCTCCAGCCTTGCTGCTCCTTCCAGGAGCCTGGGCCACTGCCTTCTCCTCCACAACAAGGAAGGAAGAGATAAGGAGGAAACAAGGAGGAAGAAGGAACAAGAAGGGAGACATCCTGAATACCCTTCTTGGGTAATGGAGTGGGACAACCGGAAAACTGTTCTCAGTTTGCCGCAGGTTATGTTACAGGTGACAAGAGACTTGGTCTAAGGTCAATCACATTGAGATGGACTTAGGTTGTGCTGTTTCAAAGGCAGTCATGAGCTAGTCACTTTTTATCTAAGTAACACTTTGCATCAGTTAACAGCAAAGTGCCTCAGAGAGGTCACCCTCAGCCTATGGAACAAATCCTGGGAGCCTTTTCAGGCAAAACTCCCCAGCAGGATATGTAAAAACAGAGTAAAAGGGATTCAAAACTCTGCCAAGTCTACAACTTGAAATCCATTACAATATTCTGCTGTATTAATGCATTACTAGCATGAAGACAGCACTAATTACAACCAGATCATAGCACGGTGACAACTGCCCATTTAGGGGTTCCGTACATAACACAACAAGGAAAAGGAGCTGGAAAGACGCCGCCAGGCTTAGGTTAGATTTTAAAAAGCCAGTATCTGCTCTAAATAGTAACTAAGAAAGAGACACATAAAAATCATAAACGAGCTTAAAACTCTGTTAATGCCTTTCATCTTTGTCCTTGGAAAAGGAATTTCCTTTTCAGTTAGCTCAGACATGCAGGGGCTGGTGAGGCTCAGGTAGGTTCCAGTTGCATTCCAAAAACTAACCCAACTGCCTGTAAATGCAACAGGGAGTATTAGGTTTTATTTCTGAAGGATGGTATTGCTCAAATGAAAGCTACTCCTGGTAATACTGGAAATCTGCACAAGGCACAAAGGTTACATCTGGATCTGAACCTCATTCTGTACCTGCACTTCATTCAATGAGCTTGTTCAGATCCATCTCTAGTTATTAGGTTCGATCACCTCTGCACCATCCCCACCTGCCATTAATGAAGTGTTATTTTCCTGGCACTGTCCCTATAACTTAATTATTTTAGGCTTCACAGTGAGTTGGGACAAGGTGGGGACAGCAGTATCTCTTCTGTAAGAAGTTAATACTTTCTTCTCAGCAAGAATGGCAGTTTTAGGGGTTCCGAATGCTCACAGGAGGAAACTCATTCTCGTCATCAAGACACACTGGTCCAGTTGCAAACTCATGCTCTGGGATAACCTCTCCTCGCAGGGCACCACCATCCTCCGAATAACCTGTGCAAGTAGAAATACAGAAGGTAAGGGAGGGAGGGAGAGATAGAGGAGAATAGAGAGACAATTCAGTAACAATTTTTTCTAGAGGGAAGTTTCTCTGGACACAGGATCAGCATGTCTGGCTCCCATACTGAAGCACTATGCTCAAA